>OENT01001021.1:0-39439 GCA_900239685.1 Rotaria macrura
CTGTTTATTTGATCAATCTCTTGATCTTATTCGCAGCTAACCATCATACTAATGGCCGTTCCACTATCCGCAACCTGTGGACCCGCTTGGTAGCATCCAGCTTAGCCCCAAGATTTAGAGATTGTATTCAATTAATCAATCGAATTCTTATTCAAGGGCACTTTAAGTCGACGTTATCGATCATGCGCATTCTGAATACAACTTCAAGAAATTCATTAAAAACCTCACATGTTCATCAATAAAAAGCAAAATTTTTACGACTGATAAAATTTTGATTTGTTCCCTTTGTACTAGAAACGTATTCATAGAAAAATGATTCTGATCATATTACTTGATTTAAAACTGATTGTTCAAAATTTGAAAATACAAAAGTCTCTGACTTATTTGATAACCGAAGAAGTTAAAAGAAAATACTTTTTTTTGTAATGGTTTTTCGATTAGTTTGAAAAATCACTTTTCTCTAAAACGAAAAAGTCGAGAAATGATCTTGTTCATATTCAATTTCAACATGATCCGATGCCTTATGATTGCATAATCTCGAACAAGAATATCAATTTATCGGTTGAATATGTTTGCTAGTGAGAAAGCGTCAAAGAATATGTCTAGAGAATAGAAGCTCAATAGAACTATGTTTAATATAAAAGAATGCACAAGTTGGCTTGGGTATTGTCATAATACCCGTATTCCATAAGGAATTTCTATCTTGATTAAAGTAATACTGTGAAAAAAGAAAAATGCTAACATGATAATAAATAAGAAATATGGCAGATACGACACACATCTCATGTCTATAAATGTGACATCCTCTTGTTCGTCTAGAAGCAAAATTACATTTCTGTTCATTGCGAGTGAACATTTGTGAATTTTTTCCTTTCTCCACCTCATGATACATTCTCATTTATATATGGCTTGTGAAAAGATCAATTCAACTTCTATGAGAAAAGAAAATGAAGAATGGAAACTATTTATTTTATTTCGACCTGAGTAAATTTGAAAATAGAGATCCAAGACAATGTTTCATTCTTATCTTTGCCAGTCTTTTTACCAATCAGAGAAATAGAAACATTATCTTGCAAACATTTCGTCTCTGTTGATATAAGATCAAATTTACCTGTATAAACGAAGTATTTCAGAACACACATCAGACTACTTTGTCGGTTGTCTTTGGATAAACAATGTCTCATAATGATGTTCGCATTCAATGTAAGTTTGATTATTGATTGTTTTATGAGAACATAATTTTCATTTTATGATCTATAGATATTGGTAATACACCTTCATCAGATACTCCCATATTAGCTTTAACAATTTTCTTCATGGTTTTAAATACATTACTTTATAAAAGTCTTCCTTCATCATTAACACCATTGATTAAAAGTTACATCGTATCAACCATACATGCATTGATTTCTGTTCTAGGTGTATTAAATTATATAATAAGATATGAAATGAATTTGAAACAAATTAATCGAATTCTCGGCGGAGGAATATCTGGTACAGGCGATGAAATTATGGCTTACAATATTTGCTTTTCATGTGGATATTTTATATATGATCTCATCCTTATGTCTATTGATAAATCAGTACGAACAACTGCAGCTGTTGCTCATCATAGCATTATTCTAGTTTCATTTTTAGCTGGCTTATTTAGTCGCGTTTGTCATCCATGTCATTTCTATTTTCTTCTTGAAGAATTATCAACTATTCCGTTAAATTTAAAAACAATTTTTCATAATCGACCGCGTTTACATCATATTTTTTCTTTATTATTTGTTATTTGCTTTTTCATAAGCCGTCTTATATATGGATCAATTGTATTTGTATATGCATTTGCTGGTATTCCACAATTTCTTCGATTGGCATGGAATTTCAACGATAGAATTAGTTACGTGATGGTTCTAATACAAGTTATGCTGTGTATTTCAACACGATTCTTAAATATGTATTGGGGTATTTTAATTTGTCAAAAATTTTTTAACTTCAAATTATTTGACAATGAAATTGAGAAAAACAAAGAATCTTAACGAAATTCAGAGAAATCTATCATACGAGAATTCATTTTTCCTCTTCGATGAAACTTTTAATTCCAAAATACAATGAAATTATAATAGCAGTAAAAAGTAAAGATATCCAAATAATAGTAGCAATAAAATAAAGCGTTATTGTTGAGTGTGCACGAATTGTGGTGATAATAAACTTTATTCTAATAATTGTAAACCTAATTTAAAAAAAACAATGTGAATTCAACGGAACGACATGTAGCTAATCAATGGAAACCTATGATAAATACTAAACTTGATTCATATTGTATATTTGATCCAAAACACAATGAACATAATTTAGTATTGATTGATGACTCATAATAGAATCGTGTACGTGCAATGGCTGCTTGATTAATTTTTGATCAAATACTAAATGAAGGACCACGAACAAGTATTTTTATTTATGTAATTGACAGTTTCTTTAAAACAATTCTTACTTACAATATTATAGGTTTATGTGGAAATAATTCGTAGCTATACATCATACTAATATCCAGGTATTTACGATAGAGAAATCTCTTGATTTTATAAACAGTAGAATAGAATGTTTTATATCAAGAAGATCATTCCAACCGTTATAAGCAGTTATTGAATGATATATTAATACAACGAACTTCATGCTTGTTCACCTTGATATAGCACAACGTCGTATTACTCACCATTAATTTTTTTCTCATCAGAAAATGATCATTCCGATACGCGTCCTATTCCTTTAACAAGGATTATTACATCGTGCTCATCGATACGAGGCTATGACAAAATTATTTATTTCGATTTTAATAGAATTATGTTACACAAATATTCTACTCAGGTACACAAACCTTTTCTTTTCTGCTGAAAGATCTTTGCTCAATAGATTATTGAATAGCATAGAGATTGAGATTTTTCTATTTGAATTTTCCATATGATTGGAATGATTGGCACTCAATTTCTTTGTTGATCTATTTAACTATAGGAATCTACTTTTTTACAATATTTTCTTTAGTAATTAGAATTATTCTCCATTGAACATTGACTAACTTAACAAATAGATAACAGCATAATTAGGATGCAAATCGAATTTCTCTCAATGTCGAAGTCTAGATTTTATCATAGACGTAGACTTCTTTTTCTTCAAAGTATATGTAAATTATTTTTCTGATATATTGACATGATTCGAAAGAATGCAAATTGAGTTTCTCGAAGAAATTTATGATATGTTTATGAATGAATCTACAATAAATTTAACAAGTAAACAAATATGATCAAGTAGCATAGCACAACCAAATTTTCAGACTATGAATCAATTTATTCGTAACTATCTTCGTCAAGACTCGCATGATCGACTACCTACGAAGGAAGAAAATAGATTTTACGCCTTCGTACTATTTTTCTCATAAAATATGTAATTTTTCTTTTCTCCTTCATTAATAGATGACAGCTATTAGTACAAGCACTACGAGTCAGTACATTATGTGGCAGTTGATTTACAGAACTCGCCCAATAGATCAATAACAATGGCATCAATTATTCATGCGAACTGTTTCTATGATGGATTCAAATCATTTGGTTCCGGAATTTGTAGTACAAATTTTGTACTACAAAAAACTAACATAAACACAGTTTTTGAAAGACGCGCTAGTTTTCTATCAAATGATAAAACGCCTATGTGCTTCTCATGAAAATTATTCATCGATTAGATTTTATAGTCGAGATATTCTATAGTCATCTTGCAATTATTTTAACAATGTCATTGATTCATTTCATGATGTTCTATTTATGAATATTTCATGAAAAAAATCCATTCTTATTCAGTTCGGAAGAGAAAAGAATTTCAAATATTTTACTTAAATAATTTGTATCATCCAAGTGTAACATCATATCCTATGGGATTGATCAGATGAAATAATGTAGAAAAATATTATCCGCATAATATTTAATCTATTTTGATTTTTCCTTTGATTGAAAAGTAACAGCTACAAGAAGCGGCACGTGAAGCTCTTTAAAATAATTATTTCCTTTGCTAAGATTCTTTTTCATTACATCAAAATCACATGTTCATATGAGAAAAAATTCTCATACAGTAATCAGATAGATAACTTTCATGGGTTGCATGATTTCCTTAGAACTCTGCCATATCTTGAAAACATCATATCACTGTATTCAAATCTATTTTTTCTGAATTTAATTTCTCTTTCATGATCAATGAAGCATGAATGCAGTAACTTATCTTTTTTCTTAAATTTCCGAGATGGATTCGCTCGTATTGCCTTTTCATATCTGAAAAAATATCTTCAAGGATGAAACAGTTAGTTTACATGTGTCATTATGAGAGAAAAACTTTTCATAGAATATTTATGATCTTCACATATGAAATACGATGTATTTATTGCCCATCATCAAATTAGCTTTATCTTATATCGATCTCTTTCGACACTGATGCCGTTATTATGGTTCAGATAATCATGATACATTGAGTTACTTTAATTATCGATCCATGATTAACTTCAATAGTCAATTATTTATTAATAAAGGTTAGAAATAACACGAAGAATCAATCAATACAAGTCAAAAACGATAAGTACGCAAATTGAGAGGGTGATACAGGTGATCAGTTTCGTTCTTATCATTTTTTCTCTTCAGCTGTTCTATGCATGCATGCATTTACTTATGATCAACATACTTAATTCATAATGAATAATCATAGTTTTAATGCTTAATCATGTACAACAAGAGAAAGAGCTTTCTTTGCATCTCTGTCTATTGACCATATCTATCTTTCTACATAAATATCTAGTGTTTTTGACATAACTTATCTTTCGTGTATGACAAATTTGATGCATTGTTAAACATGGAAATATATTGCAAGTTATTCAATACGGAAGTAACAAAACATATGAACATATGGTGGAAGAAAATCATGGAGTAGATGGAAATAAAATGACGCGAAAGAATAATTTTTCTACTGATGAATTTTCTTAATATTTTTTATTGATATCTGCTGAAACTTGTAATCACTACTTTTTTATACATTCATTTCAGGACAAACTACTGAAAATGCATCTAGTGCTGACGCTAATTTTTATCTCATCCTTTAGATCGGAGTTATCGATTATACACAGATTTACGAAAATCAGATCCATTAACCAAAATCTGAATACATTTATCAACATAATTAGCTTATTAATCTAAACAGCGAATACAATGAATTCGAAATACATAATGTCGAATAGTTTTTGATGTCCATTCAAATAAGAATTCGATTTGATTTTGATCATCATGTGTAAATTGTTTCAATAACTGTTTTTATTTTCGAATTCAATCCACGCAATCAATAAAACATCGATCCATTTGTATTTCACATGAACTTCTAGATATCAAATGAATTTTCATACTTTTACTTTAAATGAGATATGAGTAACGCTATTTTCAATATTCAATAAGTCAGTTTCAAGTGAAATATAACATCTATTCAATTTAGTTTCATGCTCAATAAATGTAATAATATGATAGGGCAAACAAAGACGAATTCAATCTTTTTGATTATTGAATCAGTATTATTGGCGGAGAATTCATTGTTCTCGTTCCGACTATATTTAAAGAAGATATTAATCTAACGGGATCATTTAAAAAACCGACGTTTTGCCGACAACAGGAAAAAATGACGTGCTGAGTATTACATTTTTAAAAGGTATTGTTCAATGTTGAAGTAAAAGGAAAAATTTATTTGATTAAAATTCCGAATTTTACGATAATCGACGAAACACAAAGAAATAGACTATAAAGAATTCGAAGTTCATGATTTACAATTATCCCATGATTCAAAACACTGCACTTCGAAGTTAGATATTGTTTCATTAGGTATAGTCGGATGGAAATCACAATGATTAAATGTTTTATTTGATAGAGCTAGTCTGATAATTATTTCTAAATGAATTTAATCGGATTTCAATGATAAAGTATATCACGTCGTGTGATTAAAATTCTGTGATAGCTCATGTCTTTCAAATCTAATTTATAATAAATAGTATTATCCTGCACCAGAACTCCGAATGGGATGGGATGGGATGAGAAATTCGTTCTATAGGACAAATGTACTTCATCCATCCCCTCCCATGGAATTTTCAAGCAATATAAAATTCTATCAGCTTATCAAATATATTGTAAAATTTTCATATTGCTGAAAACTCTTTTATTTTTTCACTTTTCAAATACAATCTATTTTAGCAAATAGAAGAAGAATTAGCTTAATTTTTTTGAAATATCTTGGACAGCACTAAAAAGGTAATTAGCACAACAATAATGCTTTAGAATCATATTATTCTTAAAGAGGTCTATTTAGATTCTGAAAAAAGAAAGTCACCGAAATTTCCAAAGTTTCCGTCAATGCGATTAGTACAAAGTAGTGCAAGCGAACTATTTTAGAAATATTGGAAATTTCAGATATTCCAGAAATTTCGGATATTAGATAATTTTTGGAAGCACCGAGTAATTCAGAACCCAGCCGCTTGGAATTTCTGAAACTTCCAAAATTTCTTTTTTTGCAAGTCTAAACATTGCTAGAGATCCATGAGATATTTTATACCAGATCGAAGAACAACCCTCAATAGAAAACAGGAACGAAAGATGAGATTGATTCTCATCAATGTGTACGAAGGTCATCTTTTATACAAAAGTATCATAGTTGAAGAATCCATAGAATATCCCATGGGACGAATCTTTCATCCCATCCCATCCCATGGGACAATCTTTCATCCCATCCCATCCCATGGGACAATCTTTCATCCCATCCCATCCCATGGGACAATCTTTCATTCCATCCCATCCCATGGGACAATCTTTCATCCCATCCCATCCCATGGGACAATCTTTCATCCCATCCCATCCCATGGGACATTCAAGACAAATAATTTGTCCAATCCCATCTCATCGATCCATGTTTCGTTCCAAACATGGATCATGGGAGATTTAGGAGAAGTGGTTTCGTCCTACGGGATGGGACTGTCCCATCCCATTCGGAGCTCTGGCCTACACAACAATCCAACCGGGCTTCAGAGAACAAACATGCTTTATTTGAGTCACTTTTTCGGTGACGAAATCCTATCTTCAATTTATACAACGTAATGACGTATGATCTTTGAAGCATCATTCATAGTTGTTCACCATTAACTTTTACTTTTGTAGAAAACAAATCTTACGATTTATTTCCACCATACTTTTTAGGTACATTTTTTACTTAATTGTATTAAAGTTAATCATTAAATCAGCATTTTTATCCAGCAAGAGTTTCAAATTCATGTTTTTTTTTCTGCTGACAATCACATCGATTAACATAAATGACAACGGTGTTGAAGATTTCTTAGATTCTCATTAGCATATTTAGTGCATTAAATATTCCTAAATTGATTAAAGGGTATCGACGATATTTTTATTCACTTATTTTAACTGAGAAGTTCTGTCGATAAGTACATCTAACTTTCAATGATCGTTTAACTCAAATAAAATTTGTCTCGTTACAACGAACGCAGAATGGCAACTATCTGCTGTAGACTTTGATTGCTTATCAGCTCATACCTATCTGCTAAGTAGAAATCTTCATAAATCATTCAGTTAAAGAGAAAATCTGATGGCAAATAGAAAACCCTGCCTTTATTTTTCGTCTTTCATTCCTGCTGTTGTACTTGATTGCAAAATAAATTTTTTACATACCTTGTAACTTCTTATTTTTACTACATCGATTATTACATGGTAAATCAAACAGATATTTAAGACATTTCAAAACCGTCTTGCAAGTTGCAACCCTAAAGTTCATTTTAAGACTTCCATATTCAATATTAGTGGTTTCGAAAATTCGTTATGCTTACTGAGTATAGAATTTTCTTGGTGAAACAGCAGTTATGTGTTGAATAAAGATGGGTCTAATTTTTTATATCTTGTTCAGTTCATGATACAAATATGGAAAATAGTTTGACCGATTCATCGAATTACAAGTGATCCAAACTTTTCATTGTTTGATATGGGGAGAAATATTTTGTTACAGACGTAACAATTATTTGTGGCAATTTTTATTCGAATACCGCTGAAGCAGTTCAATATTCAATTTTGAGAGTTTTCACTAAAAGGTATTCACAATCGATTGTAATTTTGAAATAATCATTTCATCGACACGATAATAATTGGTATATGTCAGCAAAATAACTGATTAGCGATAGCAGGAAGTATACGTTTCTTTATTTTGATAGAAGTCAAGTTAATACAAGCCATGAAAATTAGCCTGACATGGTCTATCAACAACGGCATTAATTTTATTTTCCTCTAAATCAACTGTGATACATGATGAAAGAACAACATCTTGCTCATTGCAATATCAAACATTAATTCTCAAGTGTCCAATCGAAATTTCAATATTTATATATTAATCTGATACTCATTTTAAATACAATCAAACTGTTGGTTTCTCGTTTATAGAACTTCACTAGTATTTTGAGTATTCATACCGATTCTCTCAATAGTATTCATGAGAAATATCAATGCTAGCTATTAGTCGAATATAATATTTTCTCATAAAGTGTATCCCAATATCATATTCTCATTGAATTAGTTATGGACTGAAGAACAATAGTCTGTATTGACGCTGAAGTTTTCTAGAATTAATCTTCATAAATCTTCAAAGGCAAGATTACATGTTAAAATAACTTCCGATTTCATGTTAGAAATTCGACTAGAATCCAACTACGCATTGTATTCAATCGATATTGAATATTGCAACACCTCAATTTTCAAGATGAACTTTTTCGACACTTCAATAAGGAGTGTCAAAAGTGACAAGTAACTGATACGAAATTCCGAACTCCGATCTCATTAGCTGATTTCAGCATATTCATCGATATTTTTATCATCAAACATGTTTCTGTAGTAGAATCAGTATCTTCAAGACTTAGAATGATCATCAACGTGAGAAAATCATATTAATCAAGAATACAAACAAGCGACCGATCTCGTGATGCACACTTTTTTGTGTAGAAATTATTTTCTAATATCTCTGCTCGTTCGTATTTCCTACCTAACTAAGACTCTGAATCTTGTATTGTGAAAATCCATGTAAAAAAAATAATCAAAAAATCGATTTAAATCATACGCCTTTAATCAATATTTTTAACAGTAATAATCACAACAAAATCAGATGATAATCGACTATTGGAAATATCATGATTATAATCGATTTGACAAAATTTCGAAAATCGATTATAATCATGATATTTCCAATAGTCGATTATCATCTGATTTTGTTGTGATTATTACTGTTAAAAATATTGATTAAAGGCGTATGATTTAAATCGATTTTTTGATTATTAAAACTGATCTTTTACACCTTTTTTTTTTACATCGGAAGTCTTTTGATTGAATTTTCTAAGCGTAAACTATAGAGTATATTTATAGCAGTTTTATTCAAATTCGAAGCTTTGTTTTAGCTGCATTACAGTGAATGATTTGACCTTTTTACTGTGAATATCTTAGAGTAAATTTCAATTCTAATTTGTTATTTAAACAGTATTATTATCGTATAAAATCCTTCTTTTCTCTCATTTTACTATTGATTGTTGACAACAGAATGTGTTAATCGATCACAACTTTTTTATGCAGTATACATCTTAAAAGAATATTCTAAAAAAAGTGCTGTAAGACAAGAACGTATTTCTTAATGTAAATTGCAAATAGACGTTCTCTATTTCTAACTGCATGACTCGTGTATTCATCTTCTTTTCTTTTCAGTCTCGAACTTTCTGATTGATATAGAGCATAGGTGACGACAGTCATACGGCATCATAAAAGTAGCACTAAGTTTCGAAGCAATAAACTAACTTTAAAGAAGATAAACTATAGGCTCATGATTATTTCTTCCAATAGGAGAAATCAATAATAAAAAATGTAACAAACACCAGAATAATGTTTTTCCTATTAGAATTTGTTTTTAAAATTGATCTATTTATCTTTTGATAGAACATGATCTTGAAACTAAAAAGCATAGCTTCCGTCGTACTCAACAAGAACTCACATTTAATGCATCAATTGTTCGAATTTTATTTTGTACTTTTTTATAGTGCTAACAAGGTTGAAACTATGCCGATTTTCGAGTTGAACATCCATGGGCAATCATCTGCTCTTCACATTTACTGGTTGTTTACGAATTCTAGACATCTAAATTCAGCAAAACCTAAATATTGATATTCGTTGGTTCAACATTGTCTAAATTCAACTAATAATCTCAATTGTAGTCCATTATTTGCATCAATTACCTTATTTCTTTTCTTTTTTTCTCATGGTTTCATGAATTCTATTCTCCCCGTAGTAATTGCCTCCCCATTTGTAATTTTTAACAACTCTCATTGATGGCAAGAGCAATAAGCTAGTGGTGTAAATGATTTGAAGAGCTCAATGTATTGCCAGTCATGTAACCTGTAAAAGTACTGTTTGGCATGATTAGAGAGAAATTGTTGGGCCGAGAAATGTTCCAGAAGCGTCTTTCTTGTTGCCGTTCTTGATATCATTCATCGAATTTTGACAGCAGATTAATGTAGATGAATATTCATTATAATAATATTGTATGTATTTTGCAACAGACAGTAATAAATGCTTTCGTTTTGACACATCATGGTTCTTTTCTAGTCGTATGCGTCCGAGAAGTTTCAACATACTCATTAGGATGCTTGTCATCATGAGACAAATCTTCCATTTGATTCATTCCAAACACAGGTAACTGAATCCGTGCAAAAATGAAAGTTATTCAAAGGGATATGTCTTAGGAAAAGAAATTATTCATCTTTAATGTTGAACAAGTTTTTGTTTTAAGATTTTGCGTGTATTGATTTACGTATTTTCAACACTGATCCAGTTACATGCCAGTGTGATGAGTATAGATTACTATTTATTTAGAACGTAATCATTCAAAACAACAGCAGAATTTTTTTTTAAGCTTGCTTAATATCATGATATTTGAAGAAGAAATCCATTACAGAGACTGTCGGTATTCAGCAGCGACAAGAAAAAAGAACGAACGCGTTCGGTAGATGTTGCTTTTTATATATTCACGTTCTTTTTACGTAGGGTTGCCTACGGATACTTTATTTATTTGTCGATTTTTATCTAATGTGACAAACATTACTTGCATGACATGCAAAATAAAAAAAAAATGAGCAGAAAAATATTTTGTTTTTCATTATTTTCTCTTTTTCAGGTAATAAAATAAAGTGACGGTATAGTTTTGAAAAATAAAAAAATGGCTACGAAAAAAGTTCTCTTCGTATTAACATCTCATGATAAATTTCCGAATGGACATCCAACTGGATGGTATTTACCTGAAGTATAGTTAATAATTATATAACTAACATATATTGATAGATGTGATGTTTACATATTTAGGCGGCTCATCCATATTATGTTTTGGAACCTCATTTTACAATTGAATGGGCAAGTCCTCAAGGTGGGAAAGCTCCATTGGATCCATCATCTGTAGAAAATTTTAAAAATGATGCGGAATGTAAACAATTTTTAAATGATGATAAAGCCAAGCAAGGTTACGAACATACGAAAAAGCTAAGTGATATTAAGGCAAATGACTATGTAGCACTAGTTTATGTGGGCGGTCATGGGCCTTGTTTTGATTTGGCTGAAGATAAAACAAATGTTAAAGTAGCAGAAGAATTTTGGAAACAGGGAAAAATTGTTTCGGCAGTTTGTCATGGACCTGCCGCGTTAGGTAAAGAACATGATATATTTAATAACGAAGAATAGTGCATTAGAAATCATCATTTTCTTTCAGTTAATGTAAAAGATGAACATGGTAAATCAATTTTTTCTGGACGAAAAGCAACGTCATTCAGCAATGAAGAAGAGGAACAAATTAAATTGACTGATGCTATTCCTTTTCTTGTTGAAACACGTCTCAAAGAACTTGGAGCACATTATGAAAAAAATGAGAAAGCTTGGGGTGCTCATGTTACCGTTGATGGACAACGTTAGTTATATAAGTTGTGTTTTATATTGCATTATTTTTTTAATGCTTTGTTTAGTAATTCTTGGAGCAAATCCAGCATCTGCTCATGATTTTGGCTTGGCTATTCTCAATGTACTCAAGAAGAATTAAAGCTATTTTATTATTTTCTAGACTTAAACTTCATAGATTTTATTTTATATCGAAAATAAATGACTTTTTTCTGTGGGCTACAACAACATTCAAACTAACTGCTTCTCACTTGGCTCTAGTCATGAGACATCATTTCATTACCTTACATTGGCATTACAGTCAACGATCATAGCTTCAATGAATTGTTTTGCATGAGTCTTTAAAAATATTTTCAAATGTTTCTTTCACACACGAAAATACTAACATGATTCATTGTGCTCTTTATCTGAATCTGTAAACAGTTTTGTTAGCAGTATTAGTTCTCATTTCAAAACAGTTGATTCAAGCACGAGAATGGACAAACAGCAACAAGAAAAGAAATATCATGAATTTCAAGTTCTTATTTTATCAGATATTTTCGTTTATCCTTTGGAGAAGAATGCTTACAATGACCTACTAACTTCTTCTATGTCGTTTTTTCCCGAAAATGAACAGTCAGTGTTTGTGCTGTTCTTATTTTAATCTGTTGTTGGAGATTACTAACTGGAAAATACCAAAACTTATTTTCATTCCTACAAATTGATTTTCATAATGGAGAATCAATAAATAAAGATGCAATCTCCTCCTGATCTTACATCATGTTGTCGGGGTTTTCCATTATTCATGGCAGTAATTGAATGAGAAAAATACCTTTTCATATGATGAAAATTTTGAAAAAATATAGATGTGAAAATGCCTATGAGGAGCCGATACGCTAAGAATCTGTTGTCATCGGCTGTTATTTTCATAGATTGGTTGCTGAGAATTTTTCGTTTTAAACCTATTAATTTTATGATCACGATCTACTTCGTTAGAATTCAATAAGTATATAGTTTCATCTATTATTTGATCGATCTGTTCTATACTTTAGGCACATGGTCAAAGGAAAATTCTATCGAGTTAAGTTTGTTCATACACAATCTGCTCGTCATAGTGGGACCTTCTATATCCATAGCACTAAATTGTCATAGTTAGTAAATAATGGTGTGCAAAACTTTTCATGTTTGTCTATTTCTAAGTTAATTATATCCTTTACAGAAGATCGTTTCATTAAAGATACAACAAATCAGAACCACTACAGATTAATGAGAATCAATTCCTTTCATAGGAATACTATGGTAGAGAATCTATGCACGTTATTAAATCTTATTTAAATTAGAGATCTAAACAGATATTGTCTCATTTTTATAACAGGATTGAGATAGTATTTATATGACATTCTATTTATTTCTAAAGTGTTCCGACACTATTGTTCACAACGCGAATGTATAAATAATGTCGCAATGAATGTTAACTGATGCAGATTTAAAATACATTATACTACTAGCGATAGACATTAGCTAGCACATTGAGGACTTCTGTTTATTGACATACGCTGTAACGTAGTCTCGATAAAACTAAAAAAGAGAAGCTGAATTATAAATCTTAGTACTATATTTAGGAGGGCAAAATTTTAGTGAAAATCTAAAAGTACAAGTCAAATGTAAACTCAATATCTCAATTCGTTCAACATTAAAATATGATGCAATGGTTACACAAATCTATAGAACACAGCTAATTCACACTTATTTTATCAATCCGAATAGTAAATAGCACATAGTGCATTTTAAGTTTTTTCTTCTAGAGATCCATTGGCTAACCATGGATTGATCATTAGTACGATATTGTAGAATACATAACTTATATTTTGATCAAATCAGAACAAGTAATTCGATAAAGTGATGTTCTTCGTGTCATCAACGGACATTCACATAAAAATAGGTAAAAGCACTAGATAATTAATGAGAAGTAATGGAGTAGACATTCTGTTGGACGGTAAACCAATGTTGATCACTTCATCGTTCATATGAAATAGATTCTTCAAATGTTGATTATCTAGTGAGACAATTACTCAGTTGTATACTGAATTCATATCTTTGTGCAACTAGAACAACACGCCACAATAATTTGTTTCGATTATCTTAGTGATGTTCATCAATTATTAAATATATGAAACTTACTCACATGAAAGAAAGGGAACATTATAAGTTTCTTTTTTCAATCAAAAAACCAAACATTGATTTCTATGGTCTACTTTTTTCTTTCTCATTCTCTATTTCAAGTCGTGAACAAGAACGAATCCCAGTGAGGTTATCCCACTGCTCGTTCACGTTATTCGATAGGATGCCAGCATCAGATCCTGAAAATTATAACATCCGTATGTCATTAATTTGTTGTTCAAGATAAGTATAGTTCAACACATTTAGTTACATTATGAAATATTATTGTGTTCACAGTGGAACATCGACTGTATGAAACAGTCCTGCTATAATTATTACTATTCGAACAAACTAATAAAACTAATTATTGAACAGGTATCACCATTGAAAACGAATGTTGCCCTTAAAAATTAATGATCAGTTTCATCATTGTATATTTTTTCACTATCGTATCGTGTCGATAGTTTCCCAAAGGAAAAAAGTGTTTTAATAATAATTATCCATGCAAATTATTCAATTGTTTTCACAAGAAGGAAATCTTTTATACATTGCGTGAGAAGAAACTTACAAGCAAAAAATAAGCTTGATTAGTGTGACAATTTCATTGAAAAAAATTGCAAACATGGAAATATTTCTAAGTGAAAAATGAAAGGTCTTTTGAACTAAACATTAAAAAGACGAAGAAAAGAAAAGAACATTAATAATAAGTTTCTCGTTCAACCCAGCCGCCTGGATCTTGCCGAATGATATACTTTCGAACTTCATCGTAGATTA
Organism: Rotaria macrura; assembly: GCA_900239685.1. Taxonomy (NCBI): domain Eukaryota; kingdom Metazoa; phylum Rotifera; class Eurotatoria; order Philodinida; family Philodinidae; genus Rotaria; species Rotaria macrura. Next base: position 14,937 of record OENT01001021.1, read on the forward strand.
GAATTAAAAAAAAGTATGGTATTGGTATCAGCCACCAGAGAAATCTAAATGAATAAGTTTAATAATAAAATAAATAGAAATCATTTGATGTTTCTACCTAAGTGGATATGTATTGAGAGCCGTATCTAGATAAGGTGTATAAGAAATAATAGCAGCTAGAACAGTTTCAAATACTAAACCAAAATTTAGCATCCAATTACTGTTGAGAAAAAAAAAGAAGAATAATCATCGTCGAGTTGTACTTGTTGCAAATAGTATTCGTTTGAACATTCTACTTACTTCATTCCTTGTTGAAATATCGAATTTCGTCGCGTTTTACAAACAATTAATACAGCCCATTGACAAATAACAATAGTTATAAAAAATGCTGTATGACATGTATATTCAAGTTGTTTCCGTTGTTCATAAGTCTACGAAAACCTATTTCATTAGGAAAAATCAAAAATATGGAAGTTGACTAACCCATTCTTGTCCATATGAATCCTGTAGATCGTTTATTTCAATAGATTCCCATGATTTTCTAAGACCCAATAGACGTGATGGTAAAAATCCATTTTCTGCCATAATAACAAGATATGAAAAAAATCCAGCACCAGCTTGAATCAATCCAATTTGTCCATAAGCCATCGATATCAGACTAGTAATAAAAATTCGTATAAATAATCGTCACACTTCATATTGTTTTCGATGAAAAATCGTGAATACCGTTGATTAACAAGTCGATCGTGTTGAGGATCTCTTGGTCGTCTCTTCATGATATCATTTTCACCTTTTTCATAAGCTAATGATATAGCTGGAATCATATCTGTTCCCAAATCAATACATAATATTGTTATTGTACCTAATGCTAATGGAGTATCAGTTGTTAGATAAATTAAAAATGGTGTTATTTCAGGAATATTCGATGTTAATGTATATGCGATTGATTTTTTTAAATTATCAAATATTAAACGACCTTCTTCAACACCTGTTACTATCGAGGCAAAATTATCATCTAATAATATCATATCGGCTGCTTGTTTGCTTACATCAGAACCAGCAATACCTAAGAAAAGAAACGCATACACTTATTCTACACGAAAAATAAACTAGATTCGATGAAATAAAACCCATAGCTACTCCAATATCTGCTTTTTTCAATGCAGGTGAATCATTGACTCCGTCTCCTGTTACAGCAACAATTGCACCTTGTCTTTGAAATCCTAAGTTATATTAAAAAGTATGAATTAATCGAACTTGAAATTTATCACTTTCAATGAATAGGAAACGAACCCTCGACTATAATAAGTTTCTGTTGCGGAGATGTTCGTGCAAAAACAATTTCTGAATGAATTCTTAAAAGCTCGTCAAATTGTGCTGATGTCATATCTTTTAAATCATTTCCATGAACAACGCAAGCTTTAGCATCGCGTGGATTAACACTTTCTACAGGCACATTCAATCGTTGAGATATATCTTCGACTGTTTCGGATTCTTCTGATATAATACCAACCGCTCGTGCTATAGCTTTCGCTGTAATTGGATGATCACCTGTTATCATCACTACTTTTATTCCAGCAGACCGACATTTTGCCACACTAGAAAAAAAGTAAAAGAGAATTTTTCATTTAAAAAAATACTTTAAGAAAAACAAACGCTTCGGGAACAGCTGCTCTCGGTGGATCAATCATTGACATAAGACCAAGAAAGCGAAGATTTTCAACAGGGAAATTCATGGTTTCACCATCGAATGGATAACCTCTTGGATATTGATTGATTGGTAAACGTAAGTCGCAAAAACCTAAAACTCGCTCGCCCAAACTTCCTAATTCCATGTAAGCATGTTGAAATGATCGTCGCCAAACTATTCAAATACAAATAAACTATAAAGGTAAAACGAAAACATAAATGAGTAATCGAAACTGATATTTTACAAGCATTGATTTTAATATCTTTTCCATCAATAAAAATTGTTGAACACTTTTCTAGTATGGTTTCCGGTGCACCTTTCATAACTAATAAATGATAACAACGAGCATCGTCTAAAGTATTTCTATATCGAATTTCATGTATTGATAACTGATATTTATTTGTTGAATTGAATGGAATTTCAAAGACTTTTCGATTCGATTCACGAAATTTGATTACATTGCCTATCTACATAATTCAAATGTAAAAAAAGATAAATGTTCAAAAGCAGACAAATGGATTATTTACTGATAATTCAACACATTTAAGTAAAGCGGATTCGGATGCATCCCCGGTACATTCACGCTGTAAAACTGGTCTCGTTAAATTTTCTGGATCTTGTATAAAATCAGCTCGATTACATAACATGGCACAACGAGATAATGCTAACCAACCAGTCGAATATTTTTCATATGTTGCATCTTAATTTATTTTTGGAAATAGAATAAATAAATAATTAAAAAACACAAGAATTACTGTATTGACATTCGCTTGTATCAGCTTCAACAATTCTTGTATCGAACCACATATGTGCAACAGTCATTCGATTTTGTGTTAATGTACCTGTTTTATCTGAACAAATAGTCGATGTTGATCCTAGTGTTTCGACAGCCTCTAAGTTTTTAATTAGACAATTTTTTTTTGCCATTCGTTTAGCCGTTAATGCGAGACATGCCTTGAATTAAAAAGAATTGTTTTCTTTTCTTAAAATGTACGTAGAAAAACAAAAATCAATTGACTTATTGCTTACAGTCACCGTAGCCAAAAGTCCTTCTGGTACGTTAGCAACAATGATACCAATTAAAAAGATAACAGCATCGATGACAGCATAGCCAAGAATGATTCCGATGATAAAAAATGAAACTCCAAGAAAAACAGCAACACCAGTTATAATATGAATAAAATGAGCAATTTCTTTAGCTATTGGAGTTTCACGTGTTGATAAGCCAGATGCTAAATTAGCAATCCGGCCCATAACCGATCGATCGCCCGTTCGAATAACCATACCTTTGGCTGTACCTATTCATAGATAAAGTTTTTTTTTCTCAGTACAAATTGAAACCAGTGACTTATTGAGAATGTCATGTTCAACAAACCTTCAACAGCGAATGTACTTAAAAATGCTAAATTTGTTGCTTCTAGCGGATTGTCATGCGTCATTTCTTTAGTACGAATTTGAGGTTCAGATTCTCCAGTTAATGAAGAATTATCAACTTTGAATCCATGAGCTTCTAATATTCTTACATCGGCTATTGAATCCAAAGAAAGAACAGCAAAAATGGAAAATAATCATTAAAAAGAACGAGATCTACAACGCACCAGGTACTCGATCACCAGATTGAATATGAACAATGTCACCAACAACTAAATCTTGTGATCGAATAAGTTTGCTTTCTCCATTTCGAATAACAATAGCTTGCTAATATCATTTACATAAACACAATAGTTAACGGATAAAAATACTTACTTGTGGAACACTGGAATAAATAAATAAAACTTTATTGATTTTAATAAAGACTTGTCTTACAGATTTTTGAATGAGTCCATTATTCTTGAACTCTTAGCTTCTTGATAATATGAAAAACATCCAGTAATAATGACTACAACAGTCAAAGCAACACCGAGCCATAGCTAAAAGAATTTATTTGATCATGTTAAAAATAAGAAATCGTTTAACTAGACGAACATTGTCATTAGGCGCTTCGCCGGGATGTGTAGCCACTGTTATGCCATGTGCAATAAAGCAGAGTATGGCACCAATCCAAAGAAGAAAGGCAAAACCACCAAACATTTGTTTACAGAATTTTACCCATTCAGATGTTGTCTTTGGTGGAGTTAACGCATTCGGACCATCACGATTATGAATCCGCTTTACTTTGGCATCTGTTAAACCCTGAAAATATATTTTAACATAATCATTTCATGTAAAATATATGTTTAAGAATGTTTATCTTACTAGTTCACGATCAGTATCATATCGTTGAAACAGTTCTTTCAAGTCCAATTTATGGTCATCCTAATTTTAGATTGTAAAACCGTGTTCAATGACAATTATGAAAGATAGAAATGAAATTCACATAATAAATAATAAGGAAGAAAGATATACTTCAATCTTTATGTTAGTTTCACTTAGAGCTTCCTCGCTGATAACTAGTGTTTCAATGTTTTTTTCTGTCAGAAACATCAACAAATCTTACTTGACGCACTTCACGAACGATCTCTTTTCTTAGTGCGATAGATTTTTTACACATATTACAAGTATATAACTTAAAGTAGAACTGATCTATCTTAAACACGCGACGAATACATAAATAAATTTTTTAAAATTATGACAGAAGCAAGAATCAAAAGATAATTTTTCAAACTAGATTTATAACAGTCAGAATGGAGATTGGCATTGGTTCTAGTAAACAATATCTATTCATGTCTATCTCATACCATTACTGAATGTATCCTTTTTTAATTATAATTTGTTATTACAAACGAATTAGCGAGAAAGAAGTGATATTTAAAAGAACAACGATTAATAATGAGTACCCTCTGATGCGTATATATATAGCCAAGAGATTAAGAAACATTTGTCGAAAGTGTTCTATTCGTGTCATATGGCTACTAGCTAGATAATTACAACCCAATCTCATGTATACAACGATTCATTGAAAAGAAACATTCTAGAGCGGTGAAAATCTCACATATGCAAAATACTTTCGTTTCAAATCTTAACTCGATTAGTCGCAAAACATTTCAATAAGAATTCAAACGTATGGCATACACAGATATTAATTCTCAAGACTTTTGATAAATCATAATCGGAAAATATTTGATGTATTCCGACTCGAGATTTATGCTGCACGACTTAATTCATCTGAAATTTGCATGTGATTCACTGATTTTTTCACGAATTAGGTAGGATCCTTCAATAGACAGTAGAGAATGACAGCATAAATAATAAACTTTGCATGTTTCAAGCAATATCCTTAAATTAACTTTTAATCTTCCTCCGTATTTTAGAGATTTCCCTCACATAATTCAGTTGCAGCTATTTGAGAAAAAAAAGACTTCGTATGCGATTTCTGTAATGTAACTTTGTTTGATGATCGATGCTCATTATTATTTTTCAACTTAATTTTCATTAGACGTTGTTATTCAGATATTGCTATAGGATATCTCTCGAAAGATATAAGTAACATTCATATGAACATCATGAGTTAGACTCAATATTTAGAACTTTCTGCATATAGAACCACTACTAGTAATTAGAAATAGATTTAATGCATCATAATCACAAACTGAAAGGACGTCCATTTTCAATGTGAAAGATTCTAACTTATTTTGATCAAATTTTTATTTCATTTGAATAAGAATTCGAAGAGAAATCATCCAAATCATACTTTTTTTTTAGTTTTTTTGTACAATTTCGCTAATCATTTTCGTTTCAAAGTTTTTGATGCTTCAACATAATTGAGAAATTCGCTCAAAGAAGTGATCGATAAAAGAATAACATTAAAACAAACATACTTAGAAAGATAGATTTTGGTAAAGAATCATAGTCGTAAGAAGAAAGAAGAAAGATAAAAATAGAATACTTACAATGTCTAATTCCTTTTTGAGATCATTCATATCGGCTTCCTTTTTTTCTGATTTAGCTTTCTTTTTTGATAATTTTGGTGGTTTGCTCTTGTTATGTACTTCATCTGTAATAGTATTATCATTGTGTGGATTTGTCAGTGGTTGTACTTCGTCGATTGTACTAGTCTATTTTAATCATGAATACGAAGTTTATATATGTATATTTCAAATGTAGAAATAAGTAAGTAGCATACCATGATGACGCAGTTCTATCAATGACTTCGATGTAGTATATACATAAATATATATTTCTTTTTCTATTCTAGTAGTAATAATAAATGGATGCGTCAAAAGAAATAAATGGTCACATTCATCTGTCGAAATTCATCACTTTTTACTTAAGGATGCTTCACGCTTCATTAGTCACTGTCTATATACATTCATAATGTTTCACGAAACATGAAACCATGTGAATGTATTGAATAGGAACGACTGTCGCTTTTTTGCCGTTCTGTATTGTTTCTAATGAATTGACATCAATGTAACTCTGCATCGACATCAATTAAATCGATTTTTTCCTTCGCTTTTTCTTTCTTCATCAAATAGAATTTTAATTCATGGCATTCATGAAAGTTTTCTTATGAATGAGAAATAATTATGTAGAGTGAAGAATATGAACAAAATTTATTCGTAACAATCATTTCAATTCGATTATTTATTCTTATGAAAGTGATGTAAGTGTGTGTCGATAGTATCCGTCGGCTTGGTGGTCTAGTGGTATGATTCTCGCTTAGGGTGCGAGAGGTCCCGGGTTCAATCCCCGGCCAAGCCCAGTGAATGACATAGGATTTCTTTTTGTTTGATCGCAGTGTTTTTTTCAGTGAATTGAAACTGTATAGTATAGTATCGTTGCAATAAAAATGTGAGAAGAGAACATTATCGAGCTTTAAGAAACTAAGAAGAGTACTATCTTTTATCATTCAAATCAATGAGACATGATGCCATGCAAGCTTACGACTTCGTAAACAATCTAGTTATGTTAGAACTCGTTTTCTAATTGAAATATAAACTCAACCTTTTCATCTTCCAACGATATCTTTTGGCTCTGGGACTTAACAAGGGAGTTGAACTGCAACTGATTAATAAATAATCTTGTAAGATCTATGAGCTTTATACAGTTGATTTTATAGAAAATCAAGTTAAGGAATTTTGAGAACGAGAAAAAATATGCAATTAATTCAATTTATTTATGTAGGATGAAACTGAAAAGTTTTCAATCGTTTTCTCTGCTTGGAAAAATTTCTGTAGTTCATACGAATACTTTAGAGTATGTTAATAAAAAATTACTAAAAAGAGAGTAGACAGAAACATTCTTAATGAACAATCCAAGGCGATAACAACTTTTAAAAATCTGCTATAAGTCTTTTTAGATTATAAAAGTAATAAACTTGGAAGATAAAAACTATAGATTCAAAATGAAAAAAGACCTAGAAGAAATCATCGAATCATACTTATTTCAGCTTAAAATTCAAAACAAAAATAAGATCGACGGTGATGATGGCTGTATAGACTGAAAGAAAAATTCTAGCATAAAATTGATTGTTTCCCATGTTCTAAAGGAGATGTGAAAATATGCAGAATGAACACAAGAAATCTAAAATAATTCGAATCGATATAATTCGAATTGAGTATCACTAGGGATAACATGTTCATTTATGAAGAAGCACCATCTGTTTCACATCTCTGATGATTTATTAATCAGAATATATCAAAACATTAGTTTGTTTTCATGTTGCTCATGAATGCACATAATTCACTTGTATCAGTTTCATATTTCATACAATAGTACGATTCATGTTATTCTGGAACTTTGTTGAAAAGTAGTATCTCAACAAACCGTATAACTGAAGAATGAAAATAGTCTAGGTTAGTGGTACCGCAATCATGCATGAAGTATCACTTGTTATAAGAGGGTGTGGGTGGATGTTAAAAGGACAAATCAGACAGTCTTAATTACAGAAACACTCACACTCAGAAATAATCATGTTTCGCAAGAGTTTTACACAAAATCTGTAATGATATCTAGGTAGTTAAGACTAATCAAGAGTTTGATTAGACTCTTACAAGATAAAAACAGTGAAAAATATCAGATTCCAGTTTACCAACTGATTCAGTCCGATATCGCCGCTTAAGACTGGCACCTGTTGCGGCTTCACAAGTCGCTCTTCGTGACATCGTATAGATGACTGGGTAGAATTTGTTCAACTAAATACCTGAAACATCTTATTCGTAGCCAATCTATGTCTATTACTATTTTTAAATTCTGGTTGGGCTTTGTTTCTTCTCACAAGACGAGGCACAATAAGTTTCAAGGCCATTACTAAAATATTAATAGAACGGATTAAATTGTCACGATCTAGATCACATCATTCGTGTTTTTTGTGTGTACTTGCATTCTATTGGATGGCATACCTTGAAATAATCAGCATAGACAATCAACCAAGTCCATTTCTCTACTGATAACTTGTCAAAAAACTCACTCACTGTGCTCGTCTGCAAAAGCTGCTTAGATGTAGATACCCTGACTCTTGTTGCCATAAAAGAGAAATCCGATGTCAAATACGTAGACATCTTATTGACACATGTTTGCTTATAAAACGGCAGTTCAACAACATAGCATCAAGTATGAATTCCGAGAACAGGAAAATAAAATCCTAGGAAGCTCCATCGTCATCACACAAATTGAATGACTCCATGCATGCCGATGATGTGTAGCGTAATCCCAAACTCAGAATACTGAGAAAAGGAACTATTTTTATCAATGATGAGCATAAGCTGTTGGCTTGTGTGATTTTTTACGACACGCAGCGTGAAAAAAATTCATGAGTTGTAGAAGACTGGACCTGAGAAATGGATTCCTGAAAGTCTCAGCATGAATACAAAATTTTAAAAATTTTGTTGACGATTTACTTATATTTAACTTTTCATTAATCTTATGGGAAACTTAAATTGGATATTTGATATGATGATTTGGTAAGATAATAAGCAATAAAGAAAATAAGAGTGATCACACCCACACCCTACCAAGAAAATTTCAGAATTCTCTATACTTATATAGTTTTTCAACGAACTAATAATCTAGTATGGTAATATACTGCTTAGAATTTTGTAGAATTCTATCCCACCGACGACAAAGTATATATGAGTAATGTTCTTGATTGAATATTAGAATTATGTTTCAGTCTGTTTATATTCTCCTTAGAGTTCTGTAGAATGATATCTGATCCAACGCAACGCATATAAGTGTATTTGTTCATTGAATTTCACAAATATGTCCCGATCTATTTATATTTGAGTTAGAATTCTGTTCAATTATCTGGAGTCAAAGCCAATGTGTATAAATATATGTCCTCATGGAATAGTATAATTCTGTTCAAAGTCTCTGTATATTCTACACATAATTCGGTTCCACTCTGTTGAATTCTATTTTATCAAAGAGAACATAAATAACTCCTGTTGGCCATTGAATATAAGAAATCTCTACCAGTGTAGTTATATTCTGCAGAGCTTTTTTCGCTTGTATTTGCGAAATATTATCTAACTCACGTGTCCAATGTGTCTTATCCCGTTGCCACACAGAATTCCCTTTTCTATTCTACCAGTTATTTTAAATCCTCTTGTGGGATTTGTTTTCTCTCCGAGATATATGTATCTACTGGGTGTATTTATAGTTTCTCTTCTACTTGCGATACAGAATTCTGTGCTCTATTATGCTCGTAGTTTTAAATTCTTCGGCAGAATCTTTTCTCTGTCAGAGGTACACCCGTTCAGTATCCGCATTGTTAGTTTTCATTCTGCTAACAGAATAGAATTCTATTGTATATTCCTCTCCTTGTTTTGAATTCTTCAGCACGATTTCTTCTCTGTCTGAGGTACACTTTCGTAGTGCACTTATTGAAAGTTTACAGTCTGCTTAGGTGACAGGATTCTTTGTTGAACTGTTCCGGTGTTTTTAAGTTCTCGGACAAAATTTCTTTTCTTTCCGATAAATGGTTATCTGGTTTTAGTATTGAATGTGTGGGTTCTGGTTATGGAACAGAATAGTGTCTTGTATTCTGTCAGTTGTTTTAAATTCTTTAGCAGAATTCGTTTTGTGATAGAGATTTTGAACTGAGCTCCGTGTAGCTTGAGTCACACGTTTTTCGGGACTGATAGAATTCTACTACCGTGCCCATAGCTGGAGGTGAGCGACGATTTGATTGTTTTTTTATGAGCGAGTATAAAGACTTCTGAAATTCGCTCGGTTGGAATTCTTCTTGGTCTCATTTGGTCATCAATATCAACGTTAATGAATGAATTATCCACAAATGTGGATTTCACTTAGGGTTGAATTCAGGAAACTTGATTTGTGAGAAATGATAGACATTCATATCAACGAAATAAACCACCAGAAATATTTTTTTAAATTCTCTTTAAACTTATTCTTCACAATATAATCACCATTCGAATGTCTGAGAACATCTAATAAACACATAGAAGACTGATTCTCTATATTGTGGATACTTACGGCAGAATCGAGATTTTACATGCCTTCAAATACCTGTTATCTTCTCTTCTTGCTCCTTCTGAGATGTGGGTGCGTTTGGCTGTACGTGTCAATTTTATTTCTTCCATCGCTGCGGCCACCCCGTCTTCCGTCCATCCCCACAGCTGCACACATATTTTACATACAGACGTGCAGTATTACTTCCGACTTTTAGTCGACGATAATTGTATGACTCACGAAACAGAACACGTATAAATCAATAGTATAAGGAGCATGCTTTCGTTTTTATTTTCATTTTCATTTGAGATAATGTTTACTTCATATTAGATCAGTTTAAAATTTACCTTTATCTGAAGAATCGAATCGCGCTTGTAGAAGCGGAACATCATTATTTGAAATGAGGAGAGCAATAGGTATTGATTTGGGTACTACATATTCATGTGTTGGTGTAGTGGAACATGGAAAATTTGAAATTATTCCAAACGAAGAAGGAAATCGAAGAACACCATCGTATGTTGCATTCACGAATACTAGTCGTTTAATCGGTGACGCCGCTAAAAATCAAGCAGCAAGGAATCCACGAAACACAATTTTTGATGCTAAGCGACTTATTGGTTGTAAATACCACGATTCAACTGTTAAAAGTGATATGAAATATTGGCCATTCACTATATTTAATGATGGTGGTAAGCCAAAGTTTCTAGCTCAATATAAAAATGAATTGACATCTTTCACACCGGAGGAAATATCTTCGATGATATTAAGAAAAATGAAAAACATTGCAGAAGCTTATCTTCATGAGAAAGTTTCCGACGCTGTGATTGCGGTTCCAGCTTGTTTCACTGATTTACAGCGACGAGCAACAAAAGATGCTGCTGTTATTGCTGGTCTCAATGTATTAAATATGATAAATGAAGCAACAGTGACTGCTGTTGCTTATGGTTTCGATAAACGAGTTTTTTCCGAACTAAAGATATTAGTTTTTGATTTGGGTGGGGGTACTTTGAATGTATCAGTTTTAGTTCTTGAAGAAGGTATCATTGAGGTTAAATCAACAGCTGGTAAATAACACGAGATTAAAATTAAATATATTTTATACTCAAATCTCCGTTTTAGGTAATACACATTTAGGTGGAGAAGATTTTATTAATAGCATGGTGGGACATTTTGTCCAAGAATTTAGACTTAAACATGATATAGATCTTTCAAAAAATAAACGTGCTCTTCATCGTTTACACACTGCTTGTGAAGGCGCTAAAGTAAACCAATTCAATGAAAATTTATCTTTAATCAAGCAAATGTAACCTGTTCTTCTTTAGCTCACTTTATCAACATATTGTCAAGCAACCATTGAAATAGATTCCTTGCACGAAGGTATTGATTTCCATTCAATAATGACTCGTTCCTATTTTGAAGAACTTAATGCTGATCTATTTACTTCAATACTTGAACCAATTAAAAAAGCTTTACAAGATGCTAGAATGGACAAATCAAAAATAGATGAAATTGTCCTTGTCGGAGGTTCGACGCGTATTCCAAAAGTACAAAAACTTTTACGAGATTTCTTCAATGGAAAAGAATTAAATCAATCAATTAATCCAGATGAAGTTGTCGCTTACGGTGCTGCTGTTCAAGCCGCTATTTATACTGGTAATAGATCAGAAGCTTTGAAAGATTTACTCCTACTGGACGTTGTACCAATTTCATTGGCAAGTAAAAGAAACTTTAAAAAGAAGCTCTTTTTAACTCTCTTTACTTTGCATAGGGTATTGAAAAAGCTGGTGGGTTTATGTACCCATTAGTTAAACGCAACACAACAATTCCAACGAAAATTATCCAAACGTTTATAGCTGACTCATCTAACACACCTAATGGCATTGTGACGGAATTAATTGAGTGTGATTCATCACTGTCAAAAGAGAAAACAGCACCATTAGCAACTTCATCTGATAATCAATCTAGTATTGTTATTAAAGTTTATGAAGGTGAAAAAGAAATGGCTCGAGATAATTATTTACTTGGTAGCTTTGAACTCTGTGATATATCATTAGAGCCTATTGGTACACAGCAGATTGAAATTATATTTGATGTTGACTCTATGAGTACATTAACTGTCTCTGCTGTGCATAAAGGGTCTGGAAAAGAAGCGAAAATGACTGTAGAAAATGATAAAGGACATTTATCGAAGGATGAAGTCGAACGTATGATTGCTGATGCTGAAAAGGACAGAAAAGAAGATGAACTACAGCACGATAGGATGGAAGCAAAATATTTGCTTGAATCGTATTGTTTTAATATAAGAGCAACAATTTATGCTAGAATTTCAAGTGATAAACTAAACGTGGATGATAAGAAGAAAATTAGTGATTCTATTGAGGAAACATTAAAATGGTTGGAAACAAATCAAGTAGAAAAAAGTCTTGCTTGCATTGCTTTCTTGGATGTTATTTCTTTTCTGATTTTAGCTTGCTCCAAGAGAAGAATTGGAACATAAATTAAAAGAAGTGGAAAACATTTGTTCACCAATAATATTGAAACTTCATCAACATGACGATGATGCTGGTAGAGCGACGAACGTATTGTCTAGTGATTCAACTCGGAATTAATTGATTTTCATCTATTTCGGATGGAAAATGTGACTAATTTTACCTTATTTTATTTGCACGCTTGCTCCATAATGAATGTGATTTGAGATGGCTATCCTATATATTTTTTTTAATCCTGATACTTAATAATGTGTTTTGGTATATGAAAAGATGATTGCTATTAGATGAAAAGAAGAGCGTGAGTGTGTGGACAGCGCTGTGGAAGTTGGTAAAGGTATCAGAATGAATGACAGATTCAAGTCACAACTCAAACTCCCACCCATCACCATAGTGGGTGATTTGAGTTTTTGCAAAGTCTCACAATGCCGGTTGGAATAATCAAGAATTTCAAATAAGAACTTTTCTCACTAGATATAAGCAATGGTATTGTCAACATTAAGAGACGTGTTGCTTTGGATAGTTTATTTCAGATGTCTGATTTGTATTTCTTTTCTCTAACTATATGAAATATTTACTGACTTCATTTTTATCACTAAGATAACAGATATGGCAGTATCTATCGCCGTGGTCACGAATCTGCAATCTCTTGTTGGGAAGGTATAAAATTGGAAAGCGAGGGAGACCATCTCGAAAATCGAAAGTGTGCCACCAAGAGTTTATCAAACTTGTTGAAAACTGTATGAGGAGTGATATAAACTCCAGTTTTTCCCTCCATAATGTCGTAATAAAAATCTATCGAATAATTTCATCCAAGTTGTGCAGTTTTTTGACGTTTTAGGTTTTATTTTTTCTGAAAAATAGTCGGAAGATTTTATGAGATTTTATTGTAAGAATAAAACGTGCATAATGTAAAGATAGGACTGTTTGCATGGTACTCATGTATCAGAATAGAAGACCATTTTTATCTGTATGGTTTGAAATGGTAAGTCATGAAACTTTCCCCTGTATAAATTAGCGAAAATATGAAATTCCATACCCGGTGAAACTTAAACCATTTTCATCTGATGACGCAAAGGTAGATAAGAAACGACCTGATATTCTAACAGGTTGATGGAAGCTCAACAACTTTCGAATGCAATCATCATTTGAATTTTTCGTTCTTTCTTGTAAAAATGATTTACTCCATGTCATTCTAAAAACATCGAGTTTTGTTGAAATTCAGTAACAGTTACTATATTTGGGATGAGTTCTGCAGTTGAAGAGAAATGAAGAAATTTTTTATCGGTAATAGATGTGAACAACCTCTATTCTGTGATAAACAATTCCAAACGTTTGCTTGCATTACAAAGAAGTCACAACGGCTATAATCTCAAAAAAATGAAATTCCATAACGTTTGATCGTGCTACTATATAATAAAGTAGATTCCATTCCGCAGTCACGTGTAATAATTCTGAAAGAGTGTTGGTGTAGGTACATAATGTTTCTCATTCCATCTTAACAGCCACAGTAGCAGTCGTTTTCATACAACCTACACCCTGAAACGTTATTGATTGAATCCAGGCAACAAGTTTTGGGAGTGCTAGTTTTCCAGCGATTCTGTTCCGATAATATCTAAGTGAAATATAAAAAGTAACTATTTCGATAGAGAATCGTTTTAGCTACCAAAATATTTATTTCTATTAGTTCTGACGATTACCGTTTGGAGAGAAAAAAATAAAAATACGCTGTTCCTAAATTTGTTCTTACCTCTTATTACTTGATATTTGACGAAATAAGGTCGGTCTGTAGATGTGGCTGTTATGTACAGTGCCCATCTCTGTACATAAGATGAAGACAAATATCTCTCTTCTAGTCTAACTGACTCAAGATATGTGCATGAATAGCAGAAGCTACTTAGCTTGAGTCCCATGAGGAATCATCTTTTTCTTCATTCTGTAATCGCTCCAACTCACAGAATAGTCGTATTTGATTCATACAAACTTAAAATCTCAATCGTCTCGTCAGTAGCCTCATCAATAATCACACCATCACAGCGCAATACCCAACCCGTACTTTCAGGGCTTTCTGAATGTCAGTGTTCCAGTGCATGGTAGTGCAACCAGTATGTTAAATTATAGGTTTGCCTGTGTCACCAACTATCATCAAGCTGAAACCGTAGAACCCTATCTTTACCATCAATGCATAAGTATCAATGAACATTTATTCATGGCTTACACTAAAATACCTGATTTACAAACTGCTTTAGATTTCGAAAAGGGGCCATATATTTCAGGTAGGTAGTATTTTCAGACTATTGTATCGTCCTCTGACTGGCAACGCTTCAAAACTTCATCTAAGAAATCTGCTTGTCATAACAGGTTCTAAGTATTACCACTTGTGACTCTTACGGCATGCTAATTTCATGTCTCTTTGAGGAATTGAATTCCAATTATTTTTCTGAAAAGGTGGGAAAGCCCACTATTTACAGCCAAGAAAGTGCGTCATTCAACTTTTTCTTACTTCACTTTGGTACACAAGCGAAGCATATTATTAGAATCTGTTTTGTGTCAAATACTTGGCACTTGTCGAAGAAAAACGACACGCATTTTTCAACTTTTTCCTCTCTCTAAATAAATGAATTCCATGTACGTAAACAGCATACTGTACCGTTGGCGTAAGTTACAAGAAAAATTCATGGTGTCTTGTGCATTGTTTTTGAATGCATAGAAAATGTGTTGTAAATCTCTTGAACGATTAGTGATTGAATATTGACAAGTAGAAACTATTGAAAGCTGACTTTTCAAAACGACACCAACACCGATCACTCAGCTTTATTTTCATCTAAGACTGAATATTTGACTTGTATGCAGAAAGAGAAAAACAAAAATTCGCTACTGGCATCATCAAGGTAGACAAAGGAAAAAATGTGAAATGGGGTATTCATTTCCGTCAAACGGGACTGTTACTGAATCTTAGACTTTCATCGGATGTGAATGATGAAAGTACATGCAAGAAGGAATCATGATGCTGCTCTTCATTGAATCTGCATAGTGGTATTATATGAACGAGTATTGAACTCACTTTGCAATTTTCGACTTCTCAAATGTCAACTATTTTTCAAGGTTGCATGAAATCTTCAAGTTTCCTTCCATGTAATCGTCTTTTAAAATTTCATTCTAAGAAAATATAACGTGATCGGAATCTGCAAAGTCAATAGTGAGCATTGAATGTGAGAGAATCACAGTGAATTTAGTAAACACATCGGTCATTGGTAGGGCTGGCACTTTATCTTTATTTCACTTTGAAAAAGTAAAGTAAAGTAAAGTATTTCACTTTACTTTACTGAGTAAAGTAAAGTAAATCACTTTACTTTATTGGATAAAGTAAAGCTGGATCACTTTACTTTACTTGGTAAAGTAAAGTTAGACAGAAATATTTTGTATAGATAGATTAAAAAACCAAACTTTCTCAACTTTACTTTTTCGAGTAAAGTTAAAAAAAAACTTTACTTTACCAAGTAAAGTAAAGTTCAACACTTTACTTTATCCGGTAAAGTAAAGTAACGCAACGCAACTTTACTCAGAAAGTAAAGTTCCTCAACTTTACTTTATTTGATAAAGTAAAGATAAAGTGCCACCCCTAGTCATTGGTACACACACAATGAATTGGAAAAAAAGGATTCACATAACACAAAGATGCGAGTATCTATTAAATATTTTACGTCGTAGCGTCCTCAACTCGGTCGGTCTTACACTATTTCAACTGAAATCTTATTCATTACTCTGTATAAAGATGTCCCTACAAGCAATCATTCATGGTTTTAGAAAAAAGCGAAACTTCTTCCGATGTAGTTGAGTGTTTGGATGGTGGTATGAAAGTTGGCTCGGTTATGCGTCAATCTCAGATGCAAGTCAAGAATTCAGCGCAAATAAAGATCTATACCCACATTCCTTAAAATCGATGAAACCTCACCACCGCTTGCCCATTCACACTGTCCGTAAGTGCTATACCCGCATGGTCTCAACGTATTTATTACCTTACCATTCTCGTAATTCACAAATAAAATAACTTTCAGATAGAATCCAAAATAAATCAATATAAAATCGATATCTAATTAGTAGCTCTTAAATCAATCAGGGTAATCTATTTATTTTTCTTACCTTCATAAAGTTGTCAACGAAAAGATGTCTACAACAAAGTCAAAGCTAAAACCAGGCACCCTCTCAGTTTTAAAATGCAAAAGCACATGATATAGATCGCCTATGTGTCAATTGATTATCATTGGAAAATAGCTTTAGCCTACTAGATACATTTTTACGGTTACACAATTTACTAACCATGATACAATAAAAAGAATCGATCATTTTAGTAAATCTTAGTAATGTGCCGTTGTCAATTGTAATTTTGTCTTCCACCGTTTATTTTTCTCTTACAAATCACTCATTTCTTATCGTTGCAGCTGGATGAGAATTCATTTTTTACTTCTTTCTTGTTTCTTTTTCTTTCTCACTCTCTTTTGAAATTTCTGTGCAAGTATGTGTTCTATTGAGAAGAGCTGTACGTAGCAACAGTAAAAAAATGACTGGAGAAGTCCACGAAATGTAGTGATTACAAATCCAAAAAAACTATATTTGTTCACTGAAGTTTATTTCTGTATCAATCAAATGGTCATGCTCCAAAAAAAAATGCTGGCTAACTTTATTTCATATTCAAATAAATAAAACTCACACGATCAGAGAATGATGAATTTACCTAGAAGATAATACACATATTGATCGTTTTCAATATAGAGCTCTTTTGCAATTTCAATTCATATGCCGGTAGATTGGAGACTTCATTATGTTTACCAAAATAAACACAACAAAATCAAGAGCATGTTCCTTTCACATTGGAAACTGCATATATTAAAAATCAAAAGTGCATATTGATTGAAACTGTGAATAAAGTATTTTTTCAAGAATAGATCACTAAATCTATCCATGTGCTAACCTAAAAATAGTTTTATGTCTATTTTAGGAATCACTATTGGGAAAAACTTGAAATGGATCATTTTGGATTAGGCTTTTTTAAAGACCGAAAACTAATAAATATGTCAATTTCAAAGTTACAGACCAATTTCAATCATAAGACTTTGTTCAGGCGTCTCGGATGCACTATATTTCATGATCATGTAAGTATACTGATCGAATGTTGTTGGCAAGGACAACACAGGAAACATTATAATTAGTTTCTTCTTTTAATTATTTCAAATGACTAATACAGGTTCGCATTATTGAAAAAACACTAACATTTAGACATTCACCAGTAATCAACAGAATTTTGTTCATTGCAACAAATCTCATATGAATCTCTTGTACATTCTTCATGCCTCTAATATCTTTAATTCTCTTTCCTGGAATGATTCAAATCTCTGTTTAGGAATCATACAGCTCGGCACGATTCCAAAAAGTCTATCAATAACGAAAATGTTTACATTTGTTTCTACGAATAATGCACATCATTCTCATGTATAATTCATGTTTCTTACGTCGATTCGTCTTGAATAGTTGGAAATATTTGTATCAATAAATATATTATATATGCATAGTCAATTTCATACATCAATTTAATCATGGGCGGATTATTTTGAATGATTTAAAACATAAGTAGTCCATTATCAAGATTTTTTATGTGAACTTGCGCACACAGAATTTCCGTTTCAGGCTTCAAGTTAAATTAAAAGTACGATAAATTTTGATTTCACTCTAAACTTTTAAGATGAGTGTTAAATGTTAAAGAAGACAGCAAAAACAGATCGTAGCTCGTTATTCTCAAGATAGATCGAGAACGCAAAGATCGGTCGATATTTTCTGCAAATAATTCAGTACTGCGTAGTACTGCTGTAATCTAAATCTTTCAAAAAATAAAAAATTAACTGCTTAAAATTAACTTTATTCACATGAGAATTACTATATTCACAAGATCCATTTTTAACATAAAAACTTACACCATGTAAGTCAGCGTTAAACTAAGTTTTGTGGTTGGACTCATCTGACGAATAGATATTGTGCTGAGAAGCAAACATGGAGCCATTTTCATAGTTAATGCTCTTTATTGTCCAAATATATTCTCACCAGCATAAGCAATGTATAAGAAATCATCTTCATCCTTATGTTCCGCATAAATCGCTCCGATTGTCGAACTGAATTGTGGGATTGTCCAGGACTGTTTGAAATAGGTCATGAATTTGGACGTATTTTGATGTTCGTTGTTGACAAAGATGAATATGGCGCTTTCGGCTGGAAGCCGAATACGTGACCGAATAATGCAGACTAATTGTGACATAGAGATATCGTTCGGGACCAAGAACTTATGATTTCCTATATCTGCTATTTGTGAGTTGGGTACTCGCTCGATGACAACCGGTATACGATCCGGATATTTTATACGAATGTTGTTAGCATCTTTTCTACGCTCTTCGAGGGATTTTTCGTTCTTCAATTGAAACTTCATTGTATTTGACAGGTATGTAGAGAAAAAAGTGATGTGAATAATGCAACTGCACGTCGATTTTATACTATGAGGCAAAGAATTACATGTTAGATTATGTATCAAAGGGATTTTTCACAGTCCATGAGTAATTTGTGTGTCATTCTTGTTGATTTAACTCATCGTATTTTACTATTTTTTCTTTTTCCTGCATTTTTGTCGTTGAAACGACGATATTGTCGCATACGACAAGTACGTGCAGTCGCTTTCATTTTTACAGGTAGATTCGAGAAGTAGTCAAGAAGCAACTCACATGGTTGAATGTAGTCATTTCATTATCTTTTAATCTAATGTGCAATAAAGAACGGCTTAATCAATTTTTAACTATGATGTACTTGAACCATCATGTATTTAACTGATATTTTGCCGTTTTCATTGTTGTCATAAAGAGTAAAATTTTGCGACACTAATAGATAGAGTCGAAAATATCATTCATATTGCAACACGTTGATAAGAAAAAAAAGCAAGGTATCTACTTTCTACTAATTAGTACATTTTGGAGAAGGCCTTTTTATGAATATAGGCTTCGTTGCTTGATTGTTTATTTGAATGGGATCGAGCAAGCTGCTTTTAGTTAGATTATAACATAAAAATGATTGGAAAATATTCCTCATGCATGCCAGTGTCTATCGTAACTACACTCAAATTTACCACTAGAGAAGTCTTTCTTTCCATCAACCACAACAACCATAATAGCAAAAAAAATGATGAAATATTATCCTTGAAAGATTAATGAATCATACACTGAATGTTTCCTAAGTGTCTTCAAAAATCCTCTTACAATAAGGTAAACGTCATTGTAGGCGTTGCCTGCTCCATCGTCGCCAAATTTAATTCAGCTGAAATCTTTAACTATTTCATTTATACATTCACAAAATGGAAAAATTTTACTCACAGCAAATGGACATCTTTCCCAAATGAATAAAATGACATCAACAATTGCCATATATCATTGCACATGTACATAGGTATTTTCTACATGTAAACTTGTCAACAAACGCCTCGAAAGAATTTAGAGTTTGATAGATAATCATTATTTGTCATGAAAGCATGTATTCAAGAATTTACATGACAGTTGTTGCCCGTCAAAAACCAACTGTGTTGTTATTAGTAGATGTCTGTTGGTAGAGCATACTTTTCTTAGCGTTCTAAAAAAATAAACATATTCAAATAAAAGATTCCATTGATATGAAGAGTATTCGAATGTCAAATGTGGACAAACTTATTTTATGATTAAAAAATATTATAGTTTCATAGTTATCAGACTAACACGAGAACAGCCGTAAACTTCTTCCGTTGTTCTGACAATATTTATTGAATAGATTAGGATTAAAATCGTACATAGTTTAATTGCAGCTTTTCTTCATGGCTGATATTATGGTTTCTGAATGTGAAATGGTTATTTGCCTTTAATACTGTATGCATGACTCATGGACGCATTGGATAGTAATATTCGTGCTATTTTTAGTTTTTTTTTCTTTACCAGACACATTAGTATAATTAGAAAGCAGATAGAACAAAAATGTTCTACATGCTGATTGATCGAGGCCTGTATGTGAGAATCTTTTGAGAAAAAAATATGTGACGGCCTAGGATTGAATTTGAAATTTCCTGTTGAATAGGTTTCAAAGTAAAAATTTAATGACACGGATCATGATATGTACATAAATAAAATAAACTGAGGAATAAATATTGATAGATTGCAAATGAATTGCAGAACGATGATATAAGCATCACATAGTCAGTATGACTTGATCAGTTAAAACGTCTCCATTTAACTATCGAACGATTGCATGTGGATACATATTCGATGTCGCCAATAGAAGTCCGATACATAATCAGTCGTAGTTTCGATGTTTATCCATGAAATTATAATGATCGAAATGAAACTATTCAAATAGTATTTCATGCGCGTTTTCACTCTATTGTGTAGAATTCAAAATAATGAACTCGTACGATAATGATATTTATGTTTATCAGTAGTCATATATAATTATGATACAGTTATTTTGAGTCAGCATATGAAGTGAAATACAACATACTGAATTTTTATTAACATGCTGTTTAAAGTTTAGAAGAACTTCAATTTGAGACAATAATCGACTTAAGTTTTACATTCGATCAATTTAAATACATGAGAAAGAGATTCGATGATTGTCAAACATTCATTTTGTCATGATGATACATTTCAAATTCGATGAGAATGAAATCTTTGGAAAAAAACTACGAGTAATATGCTATGACGCCTATCAAATCGTCATATTCTAGAGTTGAACAATGATGAGAAAAACAAGAAGAGTTTACATGATTAATCCAATATAGTTTGCTTGAAAAATACCATTAATACATAGAATTTTGAAATTTACTGAGATTCATTCTTGAAATAATTGGTTTTCGTTGGAATTTTACTCGTTACAATCTATGCTCTTGTGTATCCAGATGTTCTAAATTCTATATAGTAAAATTTTCCTATATGAGTTGAGACTTGAAATATGAAGCACATATGTTTAATTTATTTGCAAAAAAAGAAAGGCACACATAAAGATAAAGACAAAAAAAAATGATTGAAACTGACCAGCAGCATAAAATGTTAATATACATCGATTGAATATCATAGTTGCCAAAGAATAAGATGCGAAAGTGCATCGTCTTTTCCTAATGTTTCATCATTATTACTATAATCTTCCAAGCCATCTCCGATAGTAATAACAAATTTTTTAAGAGTTGTTCCTTCCTCTGTTGTTGAAAGAAAATTTTTATCCATTGAAATAATAAAACGAACAGGTCCAGCATGACCATTTGGTAGACCTTTTAATTTAACTGAAGTCGATGTTAATTTATTTGTTGCACTTGTTGATAGTGAATCAATCAATTGAGGAATTGTTAAATTAATTACAACACCAGCACTTGTCCCTATCCATAATGTTTCTTTACATACATGAAGTGCGCTCACATGAAGACAACCTAATTTATGTGCACGAATAATATCGTCACACACTAGAAGGAGAAAATATGAGGTTTTAGTATTGTTATACTTTTTTGTTCCATCAATATGAATTAACCTTGCAGTTTTTGTGTTACTGCTGTTCTTATACTCGTTTCAAGTAAACAAACAAAATGTGTTGCATGATAAAGACGAATTTCATGTGAACCAACTGATGCTATCCATGCATGATGAATTGATGATCCGCCAGTGGCTATACTAGATACATGACGATGACAATCATCGACAACAAACGAATGCTAAAAAATTAAAAGAATTTCATCGTTTAGAAGAAAAGAAACTGTAAAAACGGCAGTAAATGAAAGTTTACTTCAACATTAAATGTATTAGGACAAACAACAAATATTCGATCACGTATTGCACACCATAATCTTCCAGCTACCAATGTCAAAACTGATATGTGATCAGTATTTTCTCGATTATTATGTTCTCTGTTTCTATTATCATGGTTTTCTGAATCTACTTCGATCGATTTTAATGTCGGAGAATCTAAATCCCAGCGTCCAGCTTGAAAAGAAAAGCAATAGAATTTGTTTTTGAAAAAGAAACCGATTATATTTACCTATATCTCGATTAAATATACATAACTGTCCATAATTTAATGCAAGAAGTACTTTATTGTCGGTATATCTAATAAAATACAACAAAATCAAATAAGTTTCTATATGTAAAAGATGAAGTAAACAAACAGAATTGAATGAATCGAAGAATTCATTTGTTTGAATATTCTATTTTTTCTTCCCATTGTTTTCATTGTATGTGAACATTCATATATAAATAAACTAAATATTTTTGAAATAGAGTAGACAAATGAGAATTTAACGAACGACACAAAAGAACATACCCTCCATCATGTGTTCCTAGCCATAAAGTTGCTTGTCTTGTGTCGAGTTGTTCATTGTTGAAATGACTCTCTGATGAATTTAATGATAACTCATTTAACGATGAATTCTCTTCATAATTCGTATTATCATCATCATCACTTGAATCAATTTCAAGTAATGAATCAATAGTTGTTGGTGATTTTTGATAAGTACTTGATTGTTGTTCCTTTGAAGTGCTGCAATCATGTTTATGTCGATGTTGATTTTCTTGAATAATATTTGTTGTTCGTCGAACTTTTATCGATGGGATATAACCAATACAATTGATACCTGATGATGGAATTCTATTAGAACTTTCTAATATTACATTAGATTCAACATTGATTAAACACATATCACCATCCGAATAACATATACATATGTCATCTAAACAAGGGCGAGCAACACCACATGAAAACTAAATGATAAGAAAAACAACATCTTCAATTTCAAAGAATTTAACTGTATTAGTCTAAATTCCTAACATGACTTCCTGGTCGCGTATGTGGAAGAGCAAGAACTTGTTGAAAACTAATTTTTCTTCGTCCGGCAGCAACTTCAACTTAAAATTAAGTAAAGTAAGCAAACCAAAACTTATGTAACAATTAGATTTAATTGAAACATACAAAGATTTTTCTTGGTTTCAAGAAAATTTTTCTCCCATGCCGTTCTATCTTCCAATGATGAAAAAATGATATCAATCGTTTCTGTACGTTCTCTATATAAAAATAAATAATCATAGTCATATTATGAATAGTAATTAAAAAAAATACGTTGTATTTATTATTAATTGAATATTATTCGTTTTTTGTTGAGTATTATCAGAGACAATAATCGGTTCTGGACTTGTTCTTGAAACATTTGTTACAGATGTTGTTTCATCAACTAATTGTTTATTTACGTTATTAAGAGTTTCTTTTATTAAATCATCTAATTGCTATAAACACAAAAGATTCATAGATATTTATTTAAGAAAATTAATCTAAATAAAAACAACCTGATGAGGTACAGTTATTGTTTTAGCTAAATCAGTTATTTGGCCAAGTATAAGAACATCGTCTTCAAGATGTCGATGTTTATCTATTGTTGTACTGCCGGTTGAATGAGACTTTACTAATGATGGAGGAGTTGATACCGTTGATTTTGTTTTTTTTACACGATCTATGTCAAATAATCAATAAAAACAATAGAAAATTTGCAAGTATACATAAGTGCATGACGTTAAATACACATGGCTATCTCACTTAATGAATGTCAATATTAGAATTATTCCTATTGAAATCTAATAAAAGAAGAAAACATATTTCATTGCCTAATATATTTTGTTTAGTTCCTATCATCTAATCTGTGCTCTGTTTGATTTATTTAGCAGAATCGTACAAAGAGAAATTATTTTAGAACAATAATTGAAAAAAGCAACCTAATGAATATCGTTTTATTTGATTTGTTGTGAAGATACACTTATTTATTGTTATTTACCTATGAGGCATTAA
This sequence comes from Rotaria macrura, assembly GCA_900239685.1. Taxonomy (NCBI): domain Eukaryota; kingdom Metazoa; phylum Rotifera; class Eurotatoria; order Philodinida; family Philodinidae; genus Rotaria; species Rotaria macrura. The sequence goes on from OENT01001021.1 coordinate 39,354, forward strand.
TTATAGATCTAATGCTGATTGGTAAATCAATTGTGTCTGTAAAGATTCTTGGGTCGCGGAACAAGGGCGGGGGGGGGGGGGGGGGG
>OENT01001021.1:39446-61330 GCA_900239685.1 Rotaria macrura
GGGGTTGAGGTTAAATGGTAAAACTTCTCGTATGTCATACTGCCCTCATCATGTTAGATCCCGTTAGAAAAAATTAAACTTGAGCGGAATTCAAGAGGTCTCTAAAAATGACCTATATCAAATCCATAGCACATCATAGCATAGTACAGCTGTTCTCACGATGAGATTTACTCTGGTAAAGTATATCTTCTGTGTATCAACTTATGTTACATCGCACTATGTTGTTGTTTAGAGTGCAAATTAGTACATTCGACAGAAAATGTTATGTTAAAAAGATAAAATCTATCTTAACCAAAGATTCTAGTTTATATAATCGAAAATAACCTGCGGCAAGATCAACACTTTCAAGTGAAATTTTCATAATTAATTTATATTTAGCATTGTCAATATATTGTTTTCCAGATGGAGAATTTCTAAATCAAATAACATAAACATTAGAGTAAATTGAAACAAAGATAAATCAAAACTTAACATACACAATAACTGAATTAGCTGCTTTTTTATTTAAAGTTCCACTTCGTCGTTTACAATTAGTTATTATCATAAGATCATTGAATAAAAATATGCAACGATCTTTTTTCAATCCCGTTGATGATTGAAGTGTTACAACATCGTGACGAATGTAATAACGGTCGACAGTGACTAACTAAAAAACAAACAATATTTCTTGTGGCCTTTACTCAACGAAAAATATAACGACGAACATCAGTTAAATTTTCAATCATATCTTGAACGATTTCCAATGAATTATTTGTCATAGGGAATTCAGTTGAACCAACTTCCTTTTGTACATGATCAATTTGTTCAGCCAATGAATGAATTTCTGATTGTGCTTTAAGCAATAATTGATAATCCGGATGATTTGTATTTGTACATTTAAGAAAATCTTTTATATATAATTCATATCTTGGAATACGTTGCACCGGTTGAATGATTAAATCTCGTAATGTTAATTTACCATGATGATCACGTGCTTGTTGTTCAAGAAATTTATTAAATGACGAAAAATCTCGGCATAAGCCGATGGCTATTTGAGCTGTTTTATAATTGTTAACAAAACTTGTATAGGTTTCAATTACTGATGTTCGTGTGAACTAGTTTTGAATCAAAATCGAAAAAAAAATAATGTATCTTTTTTAACAAGTTCTATTTACCATTTGTAATACAAGATCACCAACTGTTTGTTTATTGTCCCATTGACTCAATTTTTGGGATAATGATAAGAAAAATGCCTATTAACATATTATTCATTAAAGTTAGCTTATCGAAATTGTAACTTCAGATGGCACGACTCAAACTCTTGTCTATTTATTAGTGAAGCGTTTTGTATATCGCATGAAATTATTGTCAAGGTCAGAACTGACATGCGAAGAGCATAAGTTAATAGCCTCAATCTGGCACATGTTTAGCTATCTCGTATAGAATGATGAGACTATAGATTAGTCTAGACTAGAAAGCATTGAACAAGGTAAATTGAATATCTCTCAACTCATCGATAGTTTCACATATATAAATATATTTATCATGAACATAATCGAGTTATACCGTATGATGAATATGAATTTCTGGTATTTTATAAAATATATCATTGATAAGATCATTGGAAACGACAGCTTTGTCTTTCATTGGTAAATAATATTTCTAAAACATATCTTCATTAAATCAATACAACTTCGGCAAGATAACAATGATTTACCGTCACAAGATTTTTAAGTGCTTCAACATATGAATTTTCTGTATCATACATTTGTAGAGCGATCGCTTTACGTTTAGCCTAAAATAAATTAAACAAAGATTTTGAATTTAAATAGAAAAATACAACGAAACTTGATCGTAATGTCATTCATCTCTTGGCTCAGTGTGATGACGTCGTATTACATAAAAATTCAAATATATATATAATCTTACAAGGTGGTTCGCCCTGAAAGTTAATGCACGTATTAGCAGTGCTGGTTTCGATTTAGTCTTTTTTTTGCTACATAAGGTATAGATAAATCTGATGGATTTGTTGTCTTCTCAGAATATGGATAAAAGATGCAAAGATGGTTAGTTTTATTTTTCTCATCTATTCATAGAACTTCTCGTGATGGTCATATGTCATAATGAATATATGAGAACAAAAAACTAGCAAGAAAATTCATACCTCATTTTTGTCATCAATACTTCCAGTTGATGTGGGAGTTGCATTAGTGTTTAATGCACTAGTTAAACTACTTGCGCTTGTTGATAACGGTGAATGATGTTCGACATTAGCCGTCGTTGACATAACTGATTGATTTGAAGAGTTCAATTCAGGTGTTGATTGGCATGTTGTTGTACCAACAGAAGCTATTTGATTCGTATTCGAATCAATATCAGCTGGTATCGTAAATGTATGACTTCTCATGACTCCGCTACGGTTATTACGTTGGACAGGTGATGAATTCAATGGAGGAGATTCTTCGCCTTTATTCGCGACATCAAAGTGACCGATTGGTTCCTGAATTATGACGGAATCGATCAAAAATAAAATAAGTAGAGTACAGCAATATATTTAGAATAGCAAACCTGATATTTTCTATGAACGATGACAGGTGAAAAAGGTGATATTTGTTTCGGTGGTACAATTCTTGACGATGGAGGTGATAACGGTGGAGTCTTAGTACGATCATCGAGATTGGGGACATATTTTGACTGAGCTGATTTATTCCGTTGATTAAGCTCGTTAATAAGATCAAGAAGGGGTCGATGATGACTTGGTTCTTCTTTTTGGTGATCGGATTTAGAGTTTTCATGAAGATTTTCTCGAACAAAATTCGATATCATTGATGAATACGATGGTGATTGTGGTTCTGGTTTTTGCATACATTGATTTTCATTCAGTATTGAACTAACACTAACACGAACACTTTGAATAAGACTATTTGAAACTAAAGGAAATTTCGTTTTTACGAAATGAAACATTTTTATTTTGTTCACATGTACTATGTTACCTGATGATTTTGGTGTTTGATGAATGTGAGTATGTTGAGATGTCGTTGGTTGAGTTGTGATTGAACTTGATGATTGATTAGTTGTACAAATCGTATCTCGTTGTGTTGTTTTAACTTGAACTGTTCTGTTAAAAGTATTTGTCTTCAGTTCTAATGTAACCTGTTTCTGACCGTCTTTTAAAGGAACGCTATCGCTATTCATAGACTCGATTTCGGATGTATTTTGCGTCGATATCGAATTTCTTCGTCGTTCAGCCATGGGCGATGATGGACTCAATGGTTGAATCGGTGGAGGAGAACATTGAGCTTCATTTCGTAGTATTCTTGTCGATGACATGATCTTTATTTTACTTAATGAAAATTTCTTTGTTGACAATGAAGGATAACTATTAGTACGACGAGTTTTTACTTTAGAAATAGAACTAAAACTTAACTAAGTTAATTCATAATAGAATTTAGAAAAATATTAATTACTTCTTTTTAGTTGAATAGACAATCGGAATACTATAAGATTTTTTGTTGTGTTCTTGTTGATGATTTACATTCGAAAATAATTGTTCTTCAGTATTGTTTATTGATGGACGATTGCGAAAATGAAATTTGAAGGGTGTCGAAAAAAATTTGTGAAAAGACTTCGATGATATTTGTTGATCACATTTCTTGTCTCGGACTGTTTCACGTGCTTTACGTTCTAATTCAAGAAATCTTTCAGTAAGATATTTTAAACGAGCGTAAGCCGTTTTCAAGAATTCAACAACGAGTCTTTATAGTCAAAAAATTACTACCGTAAATTGTTGTTGATTATCACTCGTAGTTGCAAGAAGTATTGTACAAACGTCTATAATAATCTTGATTTGTTCGATAGTTGAAGATATTCAGTTGATAACAAATTCATTAGTTTCTGTTGACGTCGACGATAGAAGAAATGATTTAGCTGATGATTCGATAAATGTGTCTTTCACGACAGAAACTTAAGTAAAACGTCAAAATAAACCTGTTAATATGAACCTCTATTAATTAAAAAAAAAGAACTGTTTCTGAGAAGAAATAGACAATAGAACATAATTCTGTTAGCCGATGTTACATCAATATACAGATATAGAATAGAGAATCTTCATCTGTATTAGTAGCGTAAGAAAAAGAAAGAAAACATGTATCTGTCTCTCTTTCTGATGGTTCGTTCTTTAGCCATCAAAGATTAACAAATGTCGATACATATGCTAAGCGAGCAGGATTATAGCTTATCCAAAAGCATTGTCAAAAAACGGACGATTGACGAAGAAGGACATAACATCATTCTTTTCTTCTTGATGCCATTTACAATGAGACTTACTCTTGCGCTTGTTCTATCGAACGATAGTTGTTCGTTGTCGATTAATGAGCTAGGAGAGAAGAAGCAAGAGATTGCCGGTGGCATCAGTATATGCTCTTTTGTTTTGTTCTCTATCAGAGTTGACGATGTCATCGATGACTGTTCTCATTAACAACAAATTTAGTCAGACAGAAAAATGAGCGAAGCAAAAAATATGGAAACTTCTGTTTTCTTTGAAATCAATACAAAAAAACCAATCGTCTTAGCACTTATTTTCATTTGAAAAACAAAATCCTTCGACTAGAAAAATAATAATAGTAATCTGGTGCTGTTTTATGTCTAAGATACAGTAATCAACCAAATAAGGAAACAGAAGATAAAAAATGAGTCGATACAAGAAAAAAAAGGAAGACGAGAAAGTTTTTTTTTGTCTGTTATTTTTGTGTCGATTGACGCACATAGTTTGACGACAGTAGAAATGAGTCAAACCATTGATATATGTCTACCGAGAATATGATTAACGAGTACAAATACGACTTTGGTCTCTACAAAAAAAGACATTTTTTAACATAATGAAAACTTTTCATATCACTGCCTATTAGCGATAGGAATACATGTGTCAATTTCTTCATTTAACAAAGATGATATTCTTGAATTTCGGATTAATTATAATCAAAGGCTGCGATTATGTTTGAAAATCGTAAAAGACAATGAACTATTCTATATAGGATTCAATCATCATCTATGTTTTACGATAAAATAAATTTTTCATTCATAGAATTTTATTGTTTTCGTCAAATTGAACAATGTAAATGAAAACACATTCATCAGAGAAAACAAGAATACATATATATATATATATATACACCATCATAGTGATAAGATCTTCATTATGCAAGAGAAAAAGAAAACAACGTATTGTTGGCAAGTGTTGATACGTCCATAGATTATATAATACCACATCATGAAGCAAATGTCACAAATATTTATTATTTTAGTACATTTAAGTTACGTATAGAAAGTTAGTCTAACCGAACAGTTGCATTTCTGAGTAAGTGACTATGAAAAACGTTCCATTACGACTAGAGAGAATAGCAACTGTACGCTAACAATTATCGAATAAATGATCATGAAATCAATCTGTTGAAGAATTTCTTGATAACAGTAACAGATCACCACCTACCGATCAAAGAAGTAATCATCATTTTCTATAGTGATATAAAGTCTTCCATTAACTATTTTGACTCAGATTAATGTCGATAAATTGTAATCCAAGTCGTAATAAAAGTTACTTTGTTTTTTCTTATCAAGATATATAATCAAGGAATTAATTCATCTGTTTAATTTATAAGAACTGACAATAGAATTATTGTTTGTTTACCATATAAAAGTCATTTACTGAATAATTGACGATGAACTTTGGTATATTTACAATAAATTGCGAAGATTGTTTTTGAGTTAGAATGCAAAAAATGTAATACATAGACGTCAACGGGTGCTATTGTCGAAGTTCTAAAAGACGTATTTCCTATTCTGTTTGCCAACAAAAATTACTGGAGTAGAAAAATTTAATTATTATCAGAATATTAATTCGTCACATCTCTTTATTCATTGTAAAATTTACTTTTAACATCAATAGATTGCTTTTTTTTTCTTACAAATGATAATTTTAAGAGATCTCATAGTTACATCTAACTTTGCGTTCATCTTTGATACATGTTATTCGTTTACGTTTTTTAGTAGAACGAGCTCATGAGTACTATACTAAATATTTATGTTTGACAAGTCAAATTATCAGGCATAGAACTTTGTTGTTTTCTTGTCTTTTATCATTTTTCAGAATGAACGCAATCATAATAAACATGTACTTTGAAATTGTCTTCACTGTGTGTTTGCATGAAACTCTGTCGAATATATATATACATTTTTGGAAATTGATTGAATAATTACATTTTTAGAAGTTCCATTATTTTTTTCGAATGGCCACTATGTACTCTGTACATCTGTATTATTGGTATTTTCTATTGTAAAAGGTCGAAAATAATGATCTATGGGTGTATGGTTCCGACCGAGTGCAATTCGACTCAAGTGAAGAACTACTATAATAGTATTAGTTATTCTTTTACTGGCAAGAGAAAATATGTTTTTGTTTTTGCAAACTTATAATACTGCCTTCAAATTTGTTCGATTACTAAATCTCATATTAGATTTTCAGACACAAATACTTGCACATATAAGTCATCATAGGAGCGAATTTAAGTTTCACTTTTTTTCTGTAAACTTGTTTCATTTCATATTTATTCTTGAAGAACACGGCATCTTTTACAATCGAAATGATCTGAATCAATTTAATTTTTCACGTATTTTAATACGTGTTTCCAGAAAAACTAAAGATAAAAAAGTGATCTATTTTGATTTTATTTGAGGATATTTAAAATGATTTTCTTCAACAAAGACAATCTTCGTAAATCAATCAAGTATAAAAACTTTTTCCAACGACATTTTTCGCACAGCTTGACATGTACTCTCAAATGATTTGATTCTCGTTTGTCGATGACAACAGATTCTGAAGCAACTTAAAGATTAATATCTAATAAGAAATGGAAAACTCAATTTGCTCTACTGAAGGTTAAGAAAACAAAAAATCTTTTCTGTTGTACTTTTGTCAAATTTCATGTTCGTGCTTGTTCTATCTTTGATAATAATTAAATATCAGAAAATGAGAGAATTGATAATTAATATTTAACCTCGATCAAGTTAGCAATAGATTCGTATTTCTCTGATAATATTAAGCTAAACACTTGTGTGGAAAAAGATATTTTAGTTGTGCCAAATAGAACTCGATAAGAATTATTGTATGTTATCAAATTTGACCTTTTGTATCCATATATAATGCATATATAATTGGTGAGTGAATTGGACAAAGAAATTCGACCTATATTTGTCACCAACTATTCGGTTCTAGGAATTGTAACAAATAAGAGAACTCAACACGCTCCTTTGATCGATGTGACATTTAATCGTATTGACAGCCGCAATGGCTCTAGATGGTTATTCATGGACGTTACAGGCACTCTTGCTTCTCTCTTAATGATAATCCATGGCTCGGTTCGCATAATGACATTTGTTAACTATCAAAACGATTAGGTTACATGCAGAATTAGATGTTTTGTTTTTGAGTAGTGAAACGTACTACAATTCAGACGATAGAAACAAGTAACCTGTGTTACTTTCAACATGCATCTTTTCGAATTTTTCTTTATCACTTAGTGTTCCGTCGAAAACCGGCGAACATGAACAACTTGAAACGAGATTATACAATACTACTAGTCTCATAAAAACAACATGTTTGTCAACTAGCTAACGAGTACAGGTAGCAATGTGCAAAGATCAAACTTCTAAATAATTGGATGCTCAAAAACAAAGCCGAATTAGACGTTACTATTTTTAAGCATGCCATTTAGGAAAGTCCCACATGTTGTCGTGCTTTGGAAAAACGAAAAAAGTAAGTAAATAACAGAAAAATACTATGAAAAATAGGACAACTTGTGATATCCCTTGCCAATTCGAAGTAGATTAATGTCAGAGAAAGATGATGTTGTGCATCTTCTTATCCAATTATCCAATCATAGACGAAGACTAGAACAAGATATAATATGAGAATATCAATGATTCCCAGGTCGCAGAAAACAATTGCCCTAGATATATGTAGGAATATGAAACAGATAGACTGTTGATACAATGAGATATCAGAAGATGGAAGTAAACAGAAGAAAAAAAACGTCGTGCACCTGAATCCTTTTAAGTAAAGACACACACACATCCTTATCCAAAGACGATACATAGAAATAAATATTGCTATAATTGTCCTCAAAACACATAAATCACCATGAAAAAATGCTTCAATCTTAATCTAAAGCTGCACAAATTAACCAACGACTATTTCTTCTGACAAAACTGATAGATTTTGAAGTAGACGACCAATATTTTCAATAGAAGTCAAATATTTATTTCAACGAATTCTAAAGAATATCAATTATCAAGGCTGATAGACAAACTTAGTTCTAGTATGATTTAAGTATCCCTTAAAGGATCACACGTGAAACTTTAACTTGTATCATTGTTTTAACAATGTTTCAATATCGGAGGTCTCGTGAGTAGATATATTTTGTGTTAATAATTATCCCTCTGTCTGGTGCAAACAGTATCTTGTTACTCATCAGTATCTAGATGAGTATTGTGCTAAAAGAAAGGGTGAACTTGCCATTAAATTTAAATTTCTAAATATTTATCTCAAAAATATAAATTGAATTCTAAAAATTCGCGATTCAACTGATTGCATAATTCATTAATAATGCTTAATACTTGATTCTAGCATTGAAATGCATCGAATGAAGCAGCAAAGATTATTGAATACTAACTATTGACTTTGGTTTTCCGAAGAGACGATAACTACGATGTCAATTTGGCAGCGAGTTTTGTTAGTACTTATATAAAACGTTGTGTTGGTCAAATAGTCTTTAACAACTAATATCTGACATGATCTGATCATCGAGAGCCTATGCTAGTTGGAGACCTGGATTTATCGTAAAAATCAGAATTTTTTCTAAACATAATCTCACAGTTGCTTAAGCATGAACTAGTTTTCATAGACAAACAGACGTCGAACATGTAGTATGGCAATATAAAATTAGTAATATATGATTTCTCTTATCAGATTATCACCTCTACGTACAACACTAAAAATTAATGTATGCATGTGTTTCTCACACTTTTTTTGATTCTCATAAAGAATATACTTGTGTGTCCACAATAGAAACTAAAAGATAAGAAGTTGAATATCTCACCTGCTTTTCTATGAACATACTGTTTTAATAACTAGTTCGATACTAGACGTCTGAAGGAGAGTAGAACATTTTTATTTACATTCTATACGATTACGATTGAATTCGAATATGTTACCATGTAGTTAGTTTTACATGCTACTCATTACTTCATGATATTTCATATAAGCAATCATACGCATCTGCCAACTAGGCTAAGATTGATAGATCCCAAACAGTTAATTAATATTTAAAATTTTTATTACTAACAAAAAGCTATTCCGGGCAATGGTAGGAAAAATCTCTGATATAATAAGATTTTCACAATAGGGAAGTATTAATAAAATGGGACATGTCTATCCATCTGAATTGCACGTATCTTATATTCAAAAATTGCAGATAATAATAATGATAATAATATAATATGAATGGTGTAAAATTATTATTATTATTTTTTTGGTATATTGAAATGAAATAGAAAAATAAAAAGACAAATCAGAATTAATCAGCGTTTCAATTTGAAGTTATTGGTTACCATCGAACAATTAACATCAAGTAGTTCATCAATCGAAATATGGATGTTGCTCTTTATTGAAATATAAAAGATAATTGAAAAAAGAACTTTCTTGATATTTTATCTTTCTAAGAAGCAAACAAGTTCAACTAGTTTAGATAAATTTGTATTTGACGCAGCAGATAGATTATCTAAACAAAGTCAAAGAAGAAATTGCAAGAAAACTTTTTCGTTTGATAAAACTAACCATTTCGTTTGGGAAGGATAAAATGTCCTTCAGGATCAATTTGCCATCCACGATCACTGCAAATTTGTTGAACCGTTTTTGTGCTAAGACCAAAATATTTTTGAAGATCATCATATGAAATTGATTTATATGCAAGTTCGATGAGTTGAATATTTTGTATTGTTACTCGAGCTAAATATGAATCGAAAACTAATGAAATAGAATACATTTCTATGAAACAAACAAATTAATTGTTGAATATTTTGACTCATTTGAGATGATATTTCGTGTGATGCAGTATTTTCCACAGCTGTTTGACATAATCTGTAGAAATCTTCATATTGTTTTAAATTCAATGATGAAACCAATGATGCTAGAAATTGAAATTCTTTATCCTGTTTAATTAGAAAAAATTTATAATTGGGTTATTGTCATTCGTGTTCATACCGATTTCATGTTGGCTGAAAGATTTTCCCATAAGAATTTCGCTTCATTTCTAATTTTATATACACATATATAATAAGGACATAGAAAACAATTACAACTTACATTTTCGATAGACATAAATAGGTAATCATTAATTCTTTGTAAATGTCTATTGGAATACTATCGATTGGACTCTATTCATGATTACAAGATGTTCAATTATCAAATGAAATAGAATGTTTGATTAACAATATTGATAACTCACTGTTAAAAGACGACTCTGTAATTGTGATAAATTTTCTTGGTGTTGTTGGCACAGTATCGCTAGTGAGTCTGTCATTTTCGTCTCAAACAAACAATTTCACAAAATAATGTAAAATGATTATTATTATTTTATTACATTATTGTGCACACAACAACAGAAGAAAGAAATTAAGCCAATCATAAACCATTTCCTACATATATGTAAAGATTAGTATACCAGAGACATCTTTTAAATCAGTTTACTTCGAATTTCGGTGGTGATAAATAATGACTCAATTAAACTAAAACTTCATACACGTAGAAAATCCCATACATGACTGAGTATATAAATGCAATACAATACATTAAAGAAATAGAACTTTGCTTAAAAAATAATTCGAAGTGTCAATATGCAGAGTAATCGTAAGGTATATTGTTCTCTTTCAGTGGCAAAATTACAGGTTGTTCAGACACAGGAGAAGTCGAATTCCTTCTTAATAAAATCTTGAAAGAGACATTTTCCATTTGAATTAGACTCAACGGTCGGTAGAAAATTTAAATTTTCAACTTCGGTCTGCATTTACAAAGTTAGTAGTAAATATAAAACCTCTCTAATATGAGAGCGTATCCTTGATTTTTCTTTGTTTTTTAGTGACATTGATTGAATTGACAAATGCCTAACTATTTTCGTTTCTCTTCAAGATACTTTTGAATACTCTTGTAATATCGATGTTTTCGAATATTTCATCGATCATATTAAAGAAGTTAGTGTTACTAATGGGAGTAAATAAAATGGCAAAATTCTTTAAGACATTCTGATTTATTGATATTTCGAGAAGGAGAATACATTTTCTATTGTATCAAAAAAATCTTCATCAAGAAAAAAAAATGTTCCGAAACTTGATTTGCATCAGAAATATGTAGATTTATGTAGTTATGCGAATTTTAAAAAACTTTTATTGAATAGTTATTTATTTTCAGTATCACTATTCTATTCATTACAATTAACAGATGCCAATTCTAGTCTAACGAATTGAATCTGTGAATGGAAATTTATTGGCATAATAAAATATTGTTTTCGGTGAAAGTAAGTAGTAACACATATAGTATATTTCATATCATGCAATATCGTTTACATGATTGCCAACATTGTTTGCTTGCGGCTTATTTTATATTTACTTAAACGATTATTGTATGCATTCATGATAAGCATGTAGTTGTGCAACATTTAAATTCTAGTTGAACAGGAGCTAAGATACGACAATGAAGCAGTAGAAATAGATTTCATTCAATAATAAAAGAAATTTGAAAATTTATTTTTAAAATGCTTTCGTACCAATATTTCTCAATGTTTTCGGAGACTAAAGAAACTGAAAGGTTATTTTCTTATTTCCAAACTATGGTCCATAGTCAATATGATCTTTTATTTTTTATAAAACTAAATAAATTCATATTAGTTTTTACTTATACATACATTTATATATATATATATATGTATGAAAATGAAAAAGAGATTATTTTTTAATAACTGCCATATGAAATGTGAAATTTGTCATAAAAAAAAACTTACTCAAAAAGCTGTTCACACTAATATTATAGAAAAAAAAATTGAAGAAAGACAATAAAAATAATGGCAGAAAAGTATCAAATTTAAATGACACTATTCTACAGATATTCACAGATTAAGTTGTTGTCGATTGATTGAAAAATAGGCACCGATTGCATTGTGAAATAGCATCAACTGTTGTTTCAACACTTGAATCTATGATAAAGAAAAGAATGTTCCTAAAAACAATCTAATAATTCTATAAGAAAAACAAATCGAACTCGATTTTCTTCCAGCAACTTTAATTTTATAACAACATCATCTTTTGATTTTTCATAGCGTTGTTTATAATATTGATATTGTTGTTGAATATGTTCATCTGTAGGTGATATTTGTTCTCCAGATTTATTTCGAGCTAATAATAATTCATAATCATATCGATGTGCATCATATTCAATTCTTTAATTATTGAATGACATAGAAATTTAAAAAATAGAGAAACACAAAAAGTATTACGAACCTTGCATTTTCATATGTTTTTATTGTATGTAATGTATCTTCAATTGTTTTATTCGTTAATGTGTGCATTTTATCAATAAACGTATTTATTGCGTCTAAATGAAAATTGAATTTGTTCATATGAAAATAGAATGCAAAGAGAAAACATGAAGTTTCTCACGTAAGAGTGCATCACCGTTAAATGCTAGGACTTTTTGACATTGACCATTTCGTACAAGTTGATCGACAAGATCATCCGATGATCCAGATATTCGTTGTAATTCGCTGAATGAGTCACCTTAAATAAGATTGTGTTTTTTTCTTGATAACTGCAAACAAGAGAAGAAAACAAATTGAAACGAACCAAGAGAACGTTGTGTTTGAAGAAGACCAGCAAAATAAATGCTCATTTGACGAGCTTCATTTAATATGTGCTCATAATGACGTTTTGTCTCACGAAGAAGCTAAAACATTTGGTTTTTCTCAGATTTTGAATCAAGTTTCTTTGGCTATACTTAACAAAATACGAACAACTTACTTGAATATTTTGTTCAAGTTCAATATCTTGCGTAGGAACAACATGTCCCATGCGTTCTTGAAGCAATTGTCGAGTATATTTCAATGTCTTCGAACTCCATTGACGGAATGTGTTTAGTTTTCGACTCCAATTTAGTTGTGCACGTTGAGGAAACGAAAGAGCAGGACCATCTATTCAAATATATTGATATAATGCTAAAGTAAGAAATATGTTGTCTAACCAGGAGTTTCACATGAATCTTGAAGACTAACATAACTAGTTGGTGATGAAGTTGAGTCACTAGTTGAATCAATAGTTATGCTTGCCGTTGCAGATAATGTTGCACATGAACTATCTACATTTGAAACAGAAGTCGACATTCTAATATGACGCCTAAGAAAAAGTGATTGATATCCATATTCATAAGACAATACAGAACAGAAAAGAAATTCAATGGATAAATGCCTTGAGTCAATCATACACTGAATTAAATCGTCTCGCGGATATATCTGACATCTACTATATACTTTCAACAGCATTAAATAAAAGAAACGATTGGTTTCGCAATGTTTTACGGTCCCTTAAATCTCAATAAAGTCTATCAATTGTCAATGTAAGCGTGTGAAAGGGGGATGAGATATTAGATAGTGTGACTACGTGGCGTTCGAACTCGACATGACTTCAATATTTGTAGCATATGTTTTTTTAGTGACAATATTCTGACCATGGAAACTATTTTCTCCTTGCTTAACTTGAGTAAACAAAGTGAAAGAAGATGACTATTTTCAATGTCATGAACAGATCTCTTATACGTATTTCATTAGTAAGTATTTTTTTTCCGTTATGAAGCACTATTGAGTTTTGAAAAAGAACTGATTATTATGTGAAGTTATTAAAATGACATGCTTATTGGATATAAACATGAAGTGCTTTATTTTTCATCAACGCTATTGTTTAAGGATCCAGATATTTTTCTATTGCTGATGTCATTTAAAAAAAAAAGACAGGTTTGACATTTTAGCTATAACGAAACCGATTTTATTGTTTTAATACTCTAGCCAAATCGAATTCAACTTTCTAATCAAAGTCCAAATATTATATAAGACATGATGTTTCAGATGGAATTAAGAATCAAAACAATTCAGAAGTATGTTTTTATAGTAGCTGCTCTCACTGACTGTTTCATTCCAATAAAATGAATTTGTCGATCAATTTTTTATACATTATTCTAAAAGTATATTTCATACTCATTCGATTACGATTTATAAGGATAAAGATAGTCATCGATCTGTCTCGTCAAATGATTAAAAAGATATTGAAAAATGTCCACATTTTCATGTAAATTTACTGCATGAACTACCGATGAAATAAAATAAGAGAAAAGAAAAAATGTAACATGAAAACATAAGACAAGACTATTAGTGCTTGTTTTCGCTGTGATAAGAACAGCTGGGCAAATCTCTGATGATTTTGGAACATTCATAAAGAGCAATTCAGGTTGAAAATAGCCCTTTGATATTAATTCAAGTCAAACATCCACGAGTTTCTTTGATTGTAACCATTGTTCACTTGCATCACTAGTTAAAATGGTTTCTGGCGGAGTGAGAAATAAACGATTTCTTGCGCATGGTTTAATCAGGCAACAGTCGAAAACAATCTAAGAAATCTAATCAAGTGATGCTTTCATGTTCATCAAAGTACTGTTTATTTAACATTCTTTAAAAATACTTTGGCTTATTTTATATAACAATCGTAATATTTTTCAAGAACTAGATCTGTACTCGATCAAAACTTGTTTTTCTTTTATCCTGTTAAGAATGTTATTGTCAATCAACACAAATGCCAAAGGAAAAAAGCTCACATTCAATGAAAAAGATTTGCTAACAGATGTGGCATTGAAGGTTATTGATCACGTACCAAATAGAACGTAAGGTTGGAAGCAAATTGAAAATTGTCCACGACCAGTTAATCGAATAACAAGGAGAGAACCGCAGCAGCTGCTAGCAGTGCTCGTCAAACAATTTTTCTTTGATGCTTTTCTTTTCTATCTGCAGTATGACATATAATGCATAACTATTAAAACGATCGACGATATTTTGATTCTACAGTAAGAAAGCGTTTTTCCAATAGCAAAATATCGAGGTAATCATGTCAGAAAAAGAAACTAGACTGTTCTTAAAAGCATACTCGCTCATAATTAGATGCATACATTCACAATGAATAGTTCTGGTATTGGTGCAATCTCCTGTTCTAAAAATCCACAGAACATGACTACTGATCAACGTCAAGTATGTGATAGATTTACTGATTCATTGAATGATCACCAACTTTCTCCGATGGTACAAACAATTCGTCTGAGAATTTTGCCTTATTTGAAGGTTATCGTAAAAGAAGATGAGATTACGAAACTTTTCTATCGAATCGAATTACCTGTCATGACGAAAAAATATGAAACTCTTGAAAGTATTGAAGAAAATACGACAAGTGAAGCGCATAATTTCAAAGATGAATATTTACTTACAGGAATCGTAAGTATTCCAGTATTGATGTAAGCTTGTATCTTCATTGCCATTATGTTATTCTTTTTTTTAGGAAAAAAGAGAAAAGTATCTTAAAAATATGGATACTAAACATGGTGTTCCTATTAAATCTACATCTTGTTCTTCCACGAAGTCCACGTTAGAAAAAGTAAAAAAGAAAGGCACCGAGAAATCTGTATCAAGAAAAAATCAAGAGTCTGTAACTCGTTCTTTTCTACCATCTTCAACCATGAAATCAACGTCTGTTGCACGTCTTCATTTAAACGAAGTTCTAGATCTTGCCGAAATAACAGCTAAACAAAATTCCGCCTTAAATTCGATTTATTCACGTTCTCTTTTCGATAAAACCATCAATATATTTGATCCGAATAATTCTTACTATATGACGCCAGATACCTGCCGTCCATTTCGACTACAGTATTATATGAAGCCCTATAGAGATGATGCTCGTACTCCTATGAATAAGAGTAAACAAAGATCGAGATCACTTTCACAAAATCGTCTTCTAAAGCAGTCAAACGAATCTGCTCATTCAAATCGGCATTCTCAACCACGTAAAAAACAATCGAATCAAAAACAACATATTTCATGGTCACCTGAAAGGGAATATATTTATCGAGCAAGAGATTATACACATGTTAAACCAACTAGAAGGTATATGCAACACCTTAAAGTCAGTTCTAATTTACTTCTCATTTAGACAGAAAAATTGTACCCTATCTTCCACACGTCCATCCCTTAAATCAACGAAATCTTGCCTACGAAAATGTTCTCCAACGATTCCAAGTTCCATTCATCCCGGATCTTCTCATCCATCGTCTATCGATTCGTATCATACTCCGTCTGCTAGTGAATGCTCGCTCTCATGTATTCCACAAGAATTACAAGAAAGCTACCATAAACCAGTGAAGACGAAGAATTTAAAATCTGACGCACCTGATATTATATATCAACAACCGAGTCAACGTCAGGATGAAACGATTCAACGATATGATCGATTATTAGAAAAAATGCGAGCTACCGACGAGCAACTTCGATCATCGTTGCGACCATCAATAAGCAATACGCTACAACGAACATCTGTCAGTAAAAATTCTTTATTTTATGAACACATTTTATAAGATAACGAAAACGAACTTTTCAATGGTTATTTTCAGGTTAAAATGGATCGAGAATCGAATTTATCGTTGAATAAAATGACTGATAGTAAAACTTGCTTTTCACCAATCATTCTTCAAACGTGTCTAATCATTTTGGTTATCTTCAATTTGCTTGTTGCTTATTTCATTAATGAAATAAATGTTTGGTGGAGTGAATATGTTGCCCCTGCTGTAATCATTGAACAACACGATGAAGATGCGTTGAACTTTTGAAAATATTTACTTTTTATTAAATAGAAGTAGGCCATAGCAGCGAATCAACAACGACATCTCAATCGTTGTTTTTTTAGTCTTTAAAGATTTTTCTTAAAATCTTCTCCGATTAATGCCGAAGAAGAACTCTGCGTTCTTTTTTTAATGGTACTTACTTCTATTGCATGTCGTTAATTATTTTCTTCTATTTTACTTTCAGAGATCATATTCGAGCTCTATTATTTGTACCCATTTTCTCCTTCTTGATACAAGAAGAATAAACGTGTATAGTGTATTTTCCAAGAAAATATGATACCGTTTGATGTTTCTTCGAACGGTGGCTGAACATTGCTTCAATTAAGGAGGCTGACAGAAATAAGGAATCTAATAAATCTATATGATATGAACATTATGGCAACAATTGGAAAGTCACTATTATTCTTTATTTAGATCTTGTTGTGCAAGATAGAAATTTTTCTTCATGGAGCTCTATCTGTTTTTCAAACCTACTAGTAACTACTCTATATCGCTATATACCAACAGAGTGGTGGCTGCAATCTATTCAATATTTTTCAAGAACCCTTCGATGAAAGCGTGATTGATTCTTTTCAGAATTTTACTGTGCTGAAAAAAGGATTTGAGAGCGAAATGAATCTTCTACTTTTTTTGTTCTCGTCCAAAGAAATGCTGAGAAGAGTATTTTTCACTTCATTCTTCATATTCATTGCTACATTGTCTGACTGATACATGAATCAACATGGCTGAAAGAAAAAAATACATCTCATGATTGTAAGCATCGAAAATCTTCCAGAGATTTACTGAAGCGCAACTTATCCTACAATTCTGTACTATAGTATCTACTTGAATGTTCAGATCCGGATCTATGATTGCTAGTTCCAGGTCTATCTAAACCGTATGACTACACCACACACCAGTGGTCCAAACAGGCCTGTGAGCCTGCCTGGCACAGGCACAATCCACGAGTTGCAGACCAGTGTCTGTGACACGCAGGCCACTTAAAACAGACAGGCCGGCCTGATATGTGTTGCTTTTATGATAAAATTTTTGTCATATATGGAGAATATTCCTAGGAATCAACTGTAATGGAGTAAATATATCAGAGAACGGAATAGTTATCATGTCTTCATCGTTATTGGTTGATTTTATGGCAAATGATGACTATGAATCCATTAGCCGGGGATGGCGTAGTGGTTCTATGCATCTGATTATGGTCAGAGATCAGAAGGTTCGATCCCTTCCCTGGCATCGTGCATTCAGTGTCAAGATATATGGTATCGGAAGAATAAACAAAAGAAAAAGCAACGATGCACGCTTCATCGTCATCATTGGTTCGAATTCGATTTTCATTCTGTTCGTTTTCATTTCTTTGTATTCTTTCTCTGTTTGTTATCATTATCATGACCGTTGCATACATTCGTAAGCGTCCTCAAAAATTGTAAAAAATCTCTCAAAAATATCTATGGATGTCACGAATAAAATTCAGCGTAATTAAAAAAAAAAAAAAAATGACTATGAATCCTAGTGCTGGGTTGTTTCCTATGTTCTTGTTCAGTCTAAGTAGGCTTTTGTTTTTGGTTATACATATATTTAAAGTTTTCAACAACATTTTGACATTTGACGAAAAACATCTAACTGCTATATTGTATTATATACACTATATATAGACGACTAACTTTTGCTACAGCTTACTCAAAGACTACAGCACATTCTTATATGCGTCAACGAATGGATGACATTCTTAGTTTGAATAATCAACAGCAAGCAACATTATCTGAACTATCAAAGAGAAACATAAGTGGATGGAGGACCCGTTTGCTGATCCTGATGATATTGATGGTGATGATGAATGACACTAATGTAGTTTCAACAGCCACATTTAAAAATGAGGAATTAGAAAAATATTTACGAATAAATATAGAAGACATTTATAAAGAATCTAATATATTGTTGTTCTGAAAAGATAATAAGCATAAGTTTCCATCCCAGGTCGAACGATACGGACCATAAAATCATTGAAATAGGGCTGTATACGGCCGTATTTTCACAGTATACGGCTCCGTATACGGTACTATTTCTGGCCGCAGTAATAAAGGGTCGTATACTGTGCAAATAATACGGCCGTATATGACCCTATTTTAATGATGTTACGGTCCGTATAACTGCGTCAAGTAAATGTTCGGTAACGGATAGCCGTTTCGATTGACCTGGGATGCTTATCGATGATTGCTCGTCATCTTATGTCTCGATACCAGTAATCTCAGCTGTGATTGAGCGTTCTTTTTCTGCTGCTGACTTAACAATCACTGAATGCCCTTCCTTGCTTGATCCTACTACTGTAAATGGTATTCTCTTAGTTAAATCTGTTCAAAATGTGCTTTCAAAAAACACTAGGCT
Source organism: Rotaria macrura (assembly GCA_900239685.1). Lineage (NCBI taxonomy): Eukaryota > Metazoa > Rotifera > Eurotatoria > Philodinida > Philodinidae > Rotaria > Rotaria macrura. The sequence goes on from OENT01001021.1 coordinate 58,831, forward strand.
TTTTTTCATAATGCTAATGTATTTATATTGAGTTTTTTTTAATCAAGATGTTTCTATTAATAAATGATTGTACTGTAATCATCTTACATGATTTCACATGACTTCATTTTCTCTCCACAATGATATTATTGTTTCTACTCAATCATCCATAGTGCATTCGCTTGAAAAAAGAGTACACAGGCCGACAGACAAACTGCGCTTTAGATGAGCCTCTTATGAGTCAAGAGAAAAAATTTTGACAAAGACGTATTAGATGTAATCTCGAGTCAAAATGCACTAACATGGAACATGCTAATCTGTACCGGGAATCGTCAAATCCCATCCAAAAACTATTGAATTTGTTATAGAATGTTTCTCCACAGAAATCTACGCCCCTGTATGTACTTCACTTGAAAATATACCCAGTGGGCCCATTCATGTTGTTGTGCCGATCCTTCCTTAGTAGAAAATTGTAGAGATTGCCGACATTTGCATTTTAAAAAGTTTAAACATACCTGATTTCGCCTATGTATAAATTCACGGAATATTCGTAAAACTTTTCTGCGATGGGAAGTGATGTTTTTTTCTTATTTAGATTTTGTAGCACACTTGACTTGGCTTCCATTAAAAATACGGTTGCCCAAAGCACATGAGAGGGAAACAGAATTCAACAGACTGATTTATTTGCTAGATTTCCTTCGTGACTTATCTTTCCAGTGAAAACGAAAAAAATTGAATGATATAAATAAACTGTTTTTTGCTTGGGAGAGTTTAGCATTGTGCTCTGAGATGTTTACTATATGAAAACACAAGTAAACAAACGTCTGATTTAGATGTGTGCAAAAAGAGAAAAACAGATGTACATCGCATTTCGTCGACTTAAAAAGTGACTTAGTGTTGCAGTCAGGTGGTAAAATATGAAAGGAGAAAGAAAGAAAAAATTTAAGGAGCATAAAAAGAAAGGTGCAAATACAGAAACTTGGAAACTAAAACGCATACCTTGATGCTTCTCCCAGAAAATCTCTTATGTTTCCGAGTTATTAGTTATTACTGTTCAGCAGGAAATGGCAGATGAAGGGATCGTTCAGCATGAAGGTCACTTTCGTTTAGCATGAAAGAAAACCAAGACAAAAACCTCATCCGCATGAGTGCATTTTCAAATCCACAATTCCGTATAGATCCACCCAGCCCCAACAATAATATCTTTTATAGGAATATTAATATGAGTTTATGTCGGAAATCGTTATTTATTCGCAATTTCGCTTAAGTTAAGTTCTTTTTTCGTACATTTTGTGTAATCAATAAAGCGTGAATTGTATTCAAAAGCTTTTCCCTAAAAAAGATTATCTTAACTAAATTTATAGAATGGTTTTGCCTCTATGCGATCAAAATATTGTATAACAGACGTGGTGAGAGTCTAGGTATGCAGACATCAATACTCGATTGCGTTTTTAGTTAGATTTCAATATTTATAATCAATCGAACCGTTACTCATCAAGCGTGACTATAAAAATTGATGGATTTTTTGTCTTCAAAAAGGCTCAATTAACAAGGTTCTTCAAGTGAGTCATAATGCTTTATGTAATAGTGGTGGAGTTGATCGATGTGTCAGAATCCATTGTCAATTTCGAGCAAAACATATGGTCTAATATTCGCAAATATATCAGAGACGAGGATTTTAGTCAAGTTACTTTAGTAAATATTTAAAAGATCAAGAAGAAAATCTTTTTGTATAGTCGAATCAGCTTTCTCGTTCAATGAAATGAAAGTTTTACTGTAATTCATAATTATAGTTTGAAGCATCTATTCCCACATTTTCTCTCTTCTCGTTATCACCTTAATTTGCTTAAAACATTCAATAGATACTTTTATGTACATCACCGTGTATCTACTTTTACTGTTGCCATTGCTCATGATAGAATATAAAATATGTTTATCGTCTTTACTTTTTATGACTCTCTAGTCGTGAAACCACTACCCAGGTCGATCATTCGGATGTTCGTAACGGCGCTATTACGGGCCGTAATCTGTCAGCCCGTTTTATGATCCACCGTTTAGTGCAGTAAACGATCATCGTTTTTACAAGGAATAGCCATCATTTTTCGCCGTATGTCAGCCGTAAAACGGTATTCTGAAAAACGGTCTCCATACAATATCGTGTAGTATAATGCATTATTGCTTCTCGCATTACTTTCGGAATAGCGTTTTACGGCAAACCTACGGCGAAAAACGATGGCCATTTCTCGTAAAAACGATGATCGTTTACTGCACTAAACGGTGGAACGTAAAACGGGCTGACGGATTATGGCCCGTAATAGCGCCGTTTTATACCCTTTACGGTTGTTTACGACGCCGTTTTCTTTGACCTGGGTATCAACGTCGTATGAACATAATTAGTTCATTATTCTCAATAAACTCCTACTGCTATTAGCACCCAGGTCGTTCGTTCCGGAGCCCGGATCCTGCCGGAACCCGCAGGAAACGGGATATTTTCCGGCTTCTTCCTGCCGGTTCCGGTGTA
>OENT01001022.1:0-22650 GCA_900239685.1 Rotaria macrura
GATTGCTTCATGTATTCTCTATCGTTTCTATTAGTTTGAGATTAAATTTTGTTATGATATCATGGGTAAGTTGTTTATCTTCATACGGGTAGCATATAGATAAAAATATCAAAGTAAAAAGTAGTTGATCCGTTCACAGCGCGATATGTATTAAAGCTGTAATCATCTATTTGTTCATATCATACTGTCCTGATGAAAAAGAAATACTGGGTGACATTAGAACAGACTTTTTGCCTTTTCTTAATAACCTGATCAAAGCTTGGAGCTTTGACATTATTATATGATTTATCGATTATCTGAGGTAACAACAGATGATCATTTACTTATATTATCATGAAACCAAAATAAAGAAGGAAGATTACTCATCAGCGAGGATGATTCTGTTGGACATGATTTTGTGAGTTTCTTGAACTATACTGTGAAGATTGTAATTATAGGATAGCCATGTCTCTATTAAGGAACCTAAATCTAATAGTAGCACCTGAAGATACCGTTATAGATCACTTACCTAAAACCAAACAAACAAGAAAAAGAATGACTTGGATGATATTCTACAGCGTTCCGAATACTGTTACCCAGATTGATGATTGCACAGTGTCAAATGTATTCTTTTTAATTAATTCATGAATGACGACAACATCAGTGTAGAATAAAACTATTGGTTTGTTAAATTTCATTTTAAGTTATTTGCAAGTTTTCTAGTTATTTATTTCGAGACTCTGTGAATCTAAGACGGCTGCTAAAATACCGAAGATTATTCAGTCTTTGTTCTGCAATATTTCGAAGGTATTTATCGTCATGTATTGAAATACAGCTCATTTATATTGTATTTATGCCGCTCACTTTTCTGAAAGTATTCCAAAACATTTAGAAAAGAAAACGGCATTCGTTAAGTATCAATAACACTTATATTTCTTGCACTTCTCATATTTCTGCATGACTTCATTCTGATGTTCCCATGGAATTTCACAAAATATCTATGAATTCTTAATTTCTTCGAATCCTTGAAGTCCGACTATGACGTACAGCATTAAAGTATGTGACTAGTGTGAAATGGTTACTATCCATTGATCACCTACTCGGACGGAAATGCTCAAGTTCTCCAAAAATGTTTAAAAAATCCTGCAATTTATTTTGTTTTTTTCGCCCTTGTCTTCGCAGAAATTCTACAGATAGATGGGAATCCTTGAAATTTTTACCTGCTTTTAGTTTGGTGATAGCAGTTACGAATTTCAAATTGGTGGAAACTAGTCGAATCAGATCACCATTTCTTCTGACACATATATCTGGCACTCCCAAGTGCCTCCAAATTACATAGATTCTCTAAATGTTTTATCCTTAGAAGAAAATGAACACAAGCTGAATTTGAGAAAGCATTGATTTTTGCGCAAGAAGCCATCTATTTTTGAGAGCGCTTAACTACAAATTTGGTTTTGAATTCGATCATCTTGGTAACATTAGTAGTCTTAACAGCCTTGAACAGCTGCACCTATCAGTGTTCGTAGCTCGACATGTAGATGTGTCTCAGTAGATGTTTGGGTGAGTCTGGCTTGTGGTATCAGTGACTTTATCTATAAATGTGATGAGGAGCGAGACTTGAAATCGATCCAACTTCTTTCAAGCTTATTATCCTTTTCGGATTATTTTCTAGAACCATACAGATCCACTCATTTGAATATTTTGCTATGACTGAAGACAACTAGCAAGTGGCTGTTCTTCTTTCATTTAAGGAAAAGTTGGTGAATTTCATGTATCAATGAATTGGACTCAACTTTCGAGTAACATTATTCCTCTAGATCTCCGTAGCTGTAAATTAGAAAATTTTTATAATCTTTGAACCTGACAGTAGTTTCATTCGAGTAACATTTGAACTTCTCATATTTCCTTGGCTAACATTAAGAAGAAAAGCACATCTATTTTTTTATTTTTTTGGCGAATAATTCTCATCCCTTCAGTGGCCGCTGAATCAAAGTCCTATATTTGTTTAGTACGGTGATGATACGATGCCAGTCAATACGTCGGTTGGATCTATTATTCTTCTGGAAAGATCGTTATTTAACGCAGATGAATTTGACAAAGGATGCTGGTACCAGAAGGAAGATAAACTTAACTAAAACTCATTCTTTGATATGCAAAAATTCTAAGTAGCTGCGAGATGACAAAATTAAACGGCAATCGGGCAAGAGTGGAATCTTTGCTTTTTCTTTGATATTAAAGTGTGAGAAAATATTAATAAATATTTCAATTATAAATGACTTGATTCCAACAGGTTCTGAATAATCAGTTCAACATTCCAAAATGAAAAACTTTTAGTGGACAAAGACATCAACGTTTAATGACTAGCTGATGCTTGATGAGCATGACCCCTTCCTCCACTTGTGACTACGGATATTAGCCTGTATTCACAATTAGAAAGTCAACAAAAATTAAAGCGACCTGTTATGAAGCTTTCTTTCTCATTTAAATTAACCGTGAATATCGAGCTCCTCCTGATGGATTAAAGCGATGAATGACTATGTTTCGCTTAAACTCTCTGAAATATTATACCTTCATACATCATCACATACAAATGGCTCAATCCTAAACAGAAGACTTTAGTGGAAGACAAGTCGTCCTAATAAACACTTTAAGTCACGCTAAAACTACCTACTATATATACCAAGATGCATTTCAGAGAAAAATGACACAACCTTAGTACCTTTTTCTTTCACAATTATTAAAGATCTCCTTCCCAATAGAATTTGTGTACTGGCTGATTTGCACAATCGACGACATAAAGATTACCGTGTCGATCGAATGACAAACCGACGGGCCCATTCAGTTGGTTCGATTGTCCTCCTCCACCGTTTCCACCAACAATGACACTTCCCTGCGTGGCTCCTTTCGGCCAACGCATGATTCGAGCATTTCCCCAATCAGCCACATAGACAGTGCCCAATTGATCGACAACGACTCCTTGAGGACATGACAATTGTTTGAGGCCATTTCCTTGTCCTTGACCACCAGCCACGACAATGCCTTGTTTTGCACCTTCCATCCATTTCATCACACGATGATTGTCCCCTTCAGACACGTACACTGAATGATCTCGATCGACGAATACGTATGTTGGGCCAGAGAGTTGATCGAGACGATCTCCATATCCATTGCCACCTGCAACCACTGTTCCTTGAGATTCTCCTCTTCGATATCGTCTCAATTCATGTTTTCCAACGTGAGTGACATAGAGAGATCCATTCTCGTCCATAGTCAAACCCCAACAACCGATGTTGGAGATGATCGTTTCTCCACTTGTCCCATTTCGACGAGGCCATCGAACCACTCTTCTATTCGAATAATCGCAGATGATGAGACTATCAGTGTCTTTGTCGACAATCACATCGAATGGGTCAGACAACTGATGAGCTCCACTTCCTTGTCCATTTCCACCGGCAACCACTTGACCACTCGTCGCACCCGATTTCCACTTCATAATTCGATGATTGTCTTTGTCAACGACATAGACAGTTTGATCATCATCAACATACGAACCGCATGGGTGAGAGAGTTGATTGATTGCATTTCCTTCTTTTTTTCCTGCAGCCACAGTGATACCATTTTGTTGCCAACGAGCATTCGGATGAATGTCTATGAAGCTGGCACGTAATGGAACCACAGAAATGGAGAGAAAGGAGCGAATCTTATTAGCAAGTGAAAAAAAGATCAAATGGCGAAGCGATTTGAAAATTAGGAAAATAATATATATGCAAGGGTTTCCTCGTTTTTAGTTCACTCTGCATGGAAATTCTTCGATTGGTGGTGACAGTCAGTCGACATCATATTGTTGGATTCTCAGTTTATATTTGATGAATGAGCAAGTTGCTATTGGAAATCTATCACTTTATGATAGAATATACTTCAAGTGTTGTTCTTAAGAAAGAAACCTTTTGCGATTTCAGCACTGTGACCTCACCAGCAGTTTGAAATCAGACGCTAGTGTGTGCTGTTAGTTATTGGCTGAAACAATTTTCTAGGGCCTTTTGGAGAAGGTGTACTTAACGTAAGAACCTCGATTGGAAAAGATGCGATGGTAGAACAAAGTGCTGCTGTTTGTATTTTAGAGTATGGAAAACGCATCACAACGAGAATTTTCGAGTCATTGAAAGCAAAATCGTGTTAAGATTTACAACTATGATGCAGGTAAAAATATGTCTTGAGTTGGGCTTTAACTTACAGATTAGGTAAATTCTGGATGCTTGTGTTTCAAAAGCTTAAAAATTCAACGGTTCGCTTCAAACTTACCTCATATTACAGGTCTGAATTAGAGTAGTATGAATAGGATAGTTCGCTGTTTTTTAATTTTTTAAGTCGACTTTGTTTCGAATCAAGAACTGAAAGAGACAATTTTACCACAATACACATTGAAAAAGAGAACACCCTCTGTCAAGGTGGATAAATCGAATGGGCGTACCACTATACTACAATGAAACATGAATTCTAAAAGTTTCAATCTGTTTAGTATTCTGATTGAACAAATAGCTTAAAGCTTTACGAAATCGTTGAATTTCTTTATCAAAAGTGGTAGTAAAATTTTCAATCAGGTTGCACCGACATTTTTCTTCCCAGATAATGATTCGAAATCGACTCTTACAATCTCTATAAAATCCTAAACTTGCGGATGAAACCTTTTCATGATAATCCGTATGACTTTCAAGTAGAATACGTAGTTCATCAACTTCATTCATTGCTGAACAACTTCTATGGACTGATTGCCACTCACTGCATGTCTGAGTTGTTTGGCAATTTTCAGTAAATTCGATTTGATGACTATATTATAGCAAGTGTTGCATTTTATACACATTTGAACTCGGTTTTAATCCAGTATAACAAAGAAAAAGCAAAGAAAACATGTAATCTGCTAGTTTCTATATCTACCATGTATTTTTCGAACGTCAATATTGAAAGATGACGTATTTTTCATTCGTTTGTTCGAGAATATAATGTAGTTAATACATTTTTCAGAAATTCAAAGCTGCAGGTATTCAGATTTCTTCTTCTCCATTAATTAGCATAAATTCGTTCCTTTTCTACAGCTATATGTCAGCTAACTCACTCAATCATCTAGGAATTATTCACTTCGATAGAGAATCTTTACGTAAAGAAAACATGAGAAAATTCGAGTCTTCTTCAGTTCGCTCTTATCACGACTATTTCAAGTACTCAACGAACCATTTGTATACAAAATGTTACATTATCGAATTATGTGTATTTAGAATACCCATCATCTAAAACTTGATTCGTGGCAATAAGATACTACTGTGCGAAGCTGCTTTCATTTTGGCCGTCTAACTATTTCACTAGAGAGTATAAAAGCTATCGTCGCGTAACTTGCTCTGCAAGTACTGACGTGGTGAAATGAGTGAAGAATCTTACTCAGTAGTTAATCGAATTTAGTCATGGGTAGTAAAGTAGATTTATTTTGACGCCTACATGAAACTCATAGGCTTCTTATATGGATTCAACGAATATAATGTAACGACATTGTAGTTCATCTATTAAATGATATTTAATCAAAGATTAGAACAAAAATAGGAAACTTATCTCTAGCCACATATTTATTAGAGGGCTTTTGTTTTTTTCATTCAACTGTTTGTATTTTCTCCTTTGAATGCGATAACCAATCATAGTTTTCATCTTAAAAAGATCCATGATCGCTTGGATACGTTTTTTTAAGTAAAAAGTACATCTGTTTCTAATCTTGAAGATAGTCGCATTGTATAGTTTTGTGCGAAATACACATGCATGAGAACAACAGTTACTTCGTAATTTTATATCGGACAAATAAATTCATAGATCATATTATCAGACACGAGTCAATTACGTATGGGTGATTTGAGAAGAACAGAGCCTCTATTCACATAATCTGCGAGTAAATAACTGTGGTTTTCACTGAATTCATGTATTGTCATTCATAGTTAGCTTTCCTATCGTTTTCCTATTATCTTCAAGTTATCATTATTAGCATTTGGATGGTGAAATTTCATGTGCTCGAGTACCATAGCATTGGAAATGAGAAATGAACATGTAGAAATGACTTGTGAGATATTGAAATGTCTGTGAATAAAAATAATATTATTGCCAATCAGTCTTTAGGATACAGTTTCATCATGCAAGTATATTGTTCGATTAATCTATAAATTCTTGACGTAAAATGATTAAAACTGCGCGAATTAGCTTATAACTCGCCAATTAAACAAGTAATAGTCGGGAACGGTGAGTCGGCTTAACAGTTGGGGTGAATATTTCCTATATCTTGATTAATAACAGTGGTTATCATGGGTAACTAAATATGTTTTATTCGTTTTATATGAGCAATACTTATCAAAAATTTAACGAGCGGAGCTCATATATATACATTCAGAAATTAGAAAATTTGATTCCATCGTAATCTATTCTTCAAGTTGAAAAACAATGTTCAGTTTCAATTGATATTTAAATAACACACAGCTCGATACCACGAAAAGTTCCTGATGTTTGCGACTATATCGCCCGGTTTTTCGTTTTCTTTCAGCCATAAAGTTGTTGTTCTGGATATCATTGAATCAAGGATTTCTCATTTTAACGAACAGACAGTAAGAGAAAATAGTCGACCATTCCTTATGACACTATGCTAGTAGTATACAAAGGTGGGGTGTATGTCACTGATGATCTGCTATTCACTAACAGCCCATACTTACAACAGCACTTCATGACTGCTTCGGACTTCCATGCTACTCTTCTGTGGCAAAGAGCCAAACTGGAGGGTGGGTGGTTATAGAGAAACCTTTCTTTTTAAGTCTCAACTCCACGATAAAAGCAAAAAAGCTGTGACGGATCAACATTAATAAAGATCACTTAGCGAAGTGTTTCCAAATTCTGTTAACATGTATCCTATACGATTTCAGGTCATACATACATTCACAAACAGTAAGTTACATTTCTCAGGAATACGACACAATGTTTCATTGGAAAGTATTATGATAAAAACGTCAATAGGCTGCGAAAATTTTAAATACGGAAAAACTTGTCCTTCTAAAATATAAAGTAAAACATAAAAAAAAGGTTTCTATCACGAAAATCAAGTAGTCCACGATCAAAAGTAATAGCGTTCCATTGAATTGTTACTATCATCTAATATTTGTACATAAGAAGTCTTGCAATATCAGTAGTATCGAATCTTGAACATTTTTCTCTGCTTAATGGAAGAGCTTCTGCGACTCTTAATGTTCTGAGCGAAAATATGATTTCAGACATTTCTAATATATTTTAAAGAGACATAGCCGACTTTTGGGAGCAATTTATAAAACTTCGACGAATGTTGAATGGATATAAACAGTTTTCCCAATTTTAGATTTTTATCCTAACATGATTACAGGCCCTTCAGCAATTATATGTAAGAATATTTCAACAACGAGCGCTCATTTCTTACAAATCGTACAAAGTATAATCAAAGTGATAAAGCATCACTAATTTTTATGAGCGTCCAAGGGTCGATTTTCAATAAGAATACGTTATCCACCACAAAACATATCTTAGAAGTATAAAAACGACTACCACGAACAGAAAGAGGTTTTCTATTTGGATTAGACCTGAATAAAATTTCGAAACAAGTACAACACAGCTCACAAAGACGGAATAACAGCAAACCTTTTACGAAAGGATATCCATTACGCATAGGAATCTTCGAGAACCTTTTTACAACTGCATTAGTAGTTATAGAAATAATAATAATTTGGTACTTTATATCTTACACTACGTTTTCAATAAGCCGACGTTGATTTGTTCCTGAGAGTATCGAGATGAATGGTTTCCAGAACTTCAAATTAAATCGATCAAATCAGCATATAGAAATCAACGAATGGATGTCGGAAAAAAGAGTACATGAAGTTTTCTTCTGCTTGATCCTGATATCGACTATTAATCTGAAAATGTAAGGGAAAAGTCGTATTTGAAATCTGCGCATGTAATGAATATATTTATTATGTCAATGACAGATAAAAACGAGAAATTGAAGTATGATGCGATCTGGGGTGCAAGTCTTCTTTGTTTCCACATCGATACAAAATTCACAACACATCAAACAACTTTATATTCGATAAGAATATAGCAGGACGAAGAGTTTGAGAGAAAGAGCGATGATATGACGCTGTTTTTTATCAGAAACTTCAAAATTATGAGGCCGGAAAAAAACTACAAAGATAGTCAACAATCCTAATAGGATTCAAACAAGTTCATGATGTACAGTTTTCTCCGGAATAGACCAACTCAACGTAGTGGGTCGCTTTCTCCAACAGAAAAATTTTGACCAGAAGTGTATTTTCATGTAGCATCCAATTATGGTTTAGAGTAAACTAAACACTGAACGAATGTTGAACTGGAAATGATTACTTGAGAACTCAATCAACTTTTCAATTCTTTTCTAAATAATCTTTCATTATTCTTATTATTTCATACAGTTTTCTCTATCGTTCTAATACAGTCCTATCATTAGGTGCTACCTCAATTGACATTCACCCGGAAGCTCGTTGGCAACAAAATGGTATCACTGTGACTGGAGGAAATGGAAAAGGAAATGCAACCAATCAATTATCTGGACCATGGGGTTTATATGTTGATGATGATCAAACTGTCTACGTCTCTGACACAGACAATCATCGTATTATGAGATGGAAATCGGATGAGACGAGTGGTCAAGTGGTTGCCGGTGGAAATGGACAAGGAAGTGGAGCTCATCAGTTGTCTGACCCATTCGATGTGATTGTCGACAAAGACACTGATAGTCTCATCATCTGCGATTATTCGAATAGAAGAGTGGTTCGATGGCCTCGTCGAAATGGGACAAGTGGAGAAACGATCATCTCCAACATCGGTTGTTGGGGTTTGACTATGGACGAGAATGGATCTCTCTATGTCACTGACGTTGGAAAACATGAATTGAGACGATATCGAAGAGGAGAATCTCAAGGAACAGTGGTTGCAGGTGGCAATGGATATGGAGATCGTCTCGATCAACTCTCTTGCCCACGATACGTATTCGTCGATCGAGATCATTCAGTGTACGTGTCTGAAGGGGACAATCATCGTGTGATGAAATGGGTGGAAGGTGCAAAACAAGGCATTGTCGTGGCTGGTGGTCAAGGANAGGAGTCGTTGTCGATCAATTGGGCACTGTCTATGTGGCTGATTGGGGGAATGCTCGAATCATGCGTTGGCCGAAAGGAGCCACACAGGGAAGTGTCATTGTTGGTGGAAACGGTGGAGGAGGACAATCGAACCAACTTAGTGTGCTCGAAGGTTTGTCATTGGATCGAGACGGCAATCTGTATGCCGTCGATTGGGGAAATCTTTGAGTGGAAAAATTCATTTGAGATTCAAGATTGGATCCCAGTTGTTAAGTAGCGTAATTTTTGTTACAGATAGCATTTAGTCGAATAAAATTATTCAACATGGTAAGAAACATGGTTTCTAAAGTAATCGAAACGAGTTCGCTTGAAATTATAAATAAGCAGGCGTCTTTACCTGCATACTCTATGGCTTCAGAGCAGTATTCTGGGAGCGTTAGTTTCTTTGCGAATGGTTGCATAAAATACATCTGTTTCATGCTTTTCAACTGAATTATACCAGCGAGAATAAAGTTCAGCGACAGATTAACATAAGGAATATGGGTCGACCTCTCAAAGTCGCCTATTACGACAAGAAAATTGAAGATGATTCAGTCACTTGACTACACAGTGTTGTTTTTGCACGAAGTTAGCGAACCTTTTTAATTTCATGATAAGTGATTCAAAAGAGTATGCTGGATGCTTAGCATTTATAAATGATGGCGTGTGTTTCAGTTTGCCACATGGATCGATTCTTTTTAACTCGACCTGACCGGCGAAGGCTTTTAGTGTTTGTCCAAAGACGATCAGAATCAAGTCAATGATATGCAACAGAATTAATTCAAACTTACTCCATTTAAGAACAAAATCAATTTTAACTCGATAGATTTTAGCTTATTTTCAGCCTTCCATTTTATTTATTGTTTTCTTGTATTAGAGTTTCTTTTTTTCTGCCATTAGATTTTCTTGCTTGAGCGCAGAAAAATAATGCCATTTACAATGTCCGGAGATATGCTTTGACTTCATTCGAAGATAACTTGACCAGCTGCTCTAAATGTACGCTCAACGCTGACCTATGTTGTTCGTGTAGTTAAAATTTGAAAACTGACCTTTGTCAAATATTGAGAAGAATCGGATATGACTTTCCGAAATTCAAGTATATTGCTTGTGTTCCTTTCAAGATGATTAAATCGAAATTGACGAGTTACTTCGTCTTGTTTTCGAGATAGTACTCTTGGATTGTCAGCATGCTTTGATAGATAATGAAAGTTCTCATCTTCCTCATCGTTAGTACCCTGGATTGTTGCTGTTGAAACGATGGATTTTTCAATGATTACAAATCGCCTTTGGAGGTATTTTTGAGTTTGAGTTTGCCCTTCTTCGGTTGCCTACTGTAGCGTGCGACAGTTGACATTGAACATGGATACGGTACAACGTATATGTTGTAATTCTATTTTATTTTCCAGGATAGTGGTAGACGTATTTTTAAGAAACCAGAGTACTGATTGAGTCGACCGTTGTCGTTTTTAGTTCAACCATTAAATACCGAATACATGGAGTCACTTAGAGCAAAGTAGAATGATCATTCTCGTGGTGGCCAATGCTAAACGGTCGAAATGGTTCAAGGAATCAGATGAGGTTCTAACAAATATTAAGTACGTTTCAAAAATGGATGAAACTTTTTCATAGTTGGTTTTGGGACATTATAGCTATTAAATTTACCCAGGACGAGTACAGCATGATTTTCTCCTCTGATCAGCTTAAAAGGCTTCGCTACAATTTAAAAAAAATGTAGTCCTTACTCTAAGTAATTCTCGATCTATTGACGGTAACAGCACTTTCACGTAATGAACCGGTATATTGACCAATAAAGTCATCGTCCGACTCCTCTTCCATCTTTCTTTTTCTGGTAGGCAGAAGTGCATTCGCAACAGTATTTTTGGTCACTATATGTATATATTAAAACAGAAATAAATCTTATAATCTCTCACCAAGACTAGTCTCTTACAGTTGAAAGCGTCTTGAAGAATACTGAGTATTCGATGAATAATGCAGTGCACACTGTATTCTTGAGAAAAAGTTGCTTTCAAAGTCGATCCAAGATTAATGACAAAATTTGCGGATATTCGATACTTTCGAAGATAGAATTTGTTGAGAATAGCATCAATCAATTTGGATACATTCTCTGCCCATTAAAAAAATAAGAACTCACGACAGCATAAATTAATAGTGTTTATAGTAGTCTTCTATAAAAATAGCAGTCATACCTATGATTACGACTTAAATACATTCTATGACGTAAGAGAGATATTATTATGCCTAAATATGCTTGATTCTGACAACAGTCTGCCCAAAGATCCAGACTAAAACCAAGCTCACCATAAGATTGTGCTGCTGATAAGCGGAATGCATCTTTTATTCGAGCAATGTCAGCCATACTTTAAACATATCGAGTGACTGTGTTGGTACAAAGCAAAAGATTTTCTGTTGTTGCTCTTCCAGTAAGTGAACGTCCATGACGAGATCAACATCCAACAAAGCTTGCGACTTCATAATGAGCTCAGAATCTTCGAAACATTGAAATGGGCTCATGGTGCTCGCTGATCAGTTTGCGATAGAATTAATTAGGTTTCGACGACGTGAATTCGATGCAGCTTTTCCTTAAGCAACCGAAGAGAAAACACTTAGTTATATTTTATAATTTTCTACCATGAAAAGCAGTAAAGGCACATGTACTTCACGAAGCGTTGGTTGATGAATATCCTTCTTTGAACAGTTATGATCGATAAGATTTTTCGTGCCTGTACTTTGGCACTTGAATGAAATAGAAACGTGATAAAACACACTTTGCAATTTTCAAAACCATCAATAATTTTAAATTCATGAGTTGTTTCATTTATAATTTCAGTTGGTAAACCAAATGTCAATCAGTATGATCTCGTAGCATTGTTTGATCTGCAGGTTTCGGTCACATATTTCTTCGGTGTATTTTGAAGAAGTTGTGCAGTTTCACTTGAATTCATCGTAATTTCAACTTTTTATTTAGTGTGTGGCGTAGTAGAAATAGAAGCGATAGAAAAAGAATCAAAATACATAATTAAATCCATACAATTATATACATAGTTTGTTTCTATTTGGTGCCCTTTTTTCTTGTGATATTATTTTCCGTTTTTTCAACGTTTTATAACAATTTCTTTTCTATTCTATTGTTGAAGAAGTACCCTATCATCATTGAATAAAACCAATCGTTCTTTTCTATTCTCTATTCTATCCTACATGTGCATAGATATTTATTTGTATATTGTTGTTTTTCGTGTTTAGCAAACCATGCATATCCACAAGTATTGATAACTTTTCTTTTCTTTTTTCTTGAGAAATTCAATTTTTCAATACTTTGTTTTTCTTAATTCTTTACTTACATAGAAATAATAGACATGCCCTTGACCTACTTTCCTTCGTTTTATTTCGTCAATATTGCGAAGCTAAGACAGAAATATTATTCAACAACAGTTTTTCTTATTTTACTTCATCATCTGGTGAATTTAATCCAAATAATAAACATTAAGATTTAACATACGATATTTTTGCTATGGATTTTATTGTTTGTAGGTGAAGAGATTGTAGTGGAAAGGATCGAAAATGAATGACACATAAACTGACTCGAGTCAGACACTGGTGTATCTCTTAATTTATCGAAATTGAAAAAAATCAATGAATGTAAAAGTGCCGCTCCTTATTGCTATGCTCCAATTTTTATATAAATGATTCGCTCCGAGTTTATTCTCTTTTGTATATTTTTAATGCAAAATTTAGTTTTAGCCATAAAATTGCTAGCTGATGCGATGGATTCTAGAAATAGACGTAATATTAGCAGTAACTGAATATGTGAGTGCATTGAGAAGTAGCAGATCTATATATCTAGCTAAATTGACATTCACAACAAGCATGATTCTGGAGCACTATAAATGTCTCAGAAGGAACACCTCATTATTGCAGAAGAACCCTGATGATGTTGTTCCCATTTCAAATATTGATGTATTTCTCAAAAGGAATTTTGAAAATGCTATCTGATTTTCCCTCTTGTTTATCTTTTCCCGTATTTTGGGACAATACACCTTTTTTTATGGAGCTTAGCTTATCGACAAACACACAAGAATAATAGATACTTGATGAATAAAAACAGAGAATAGGTGCCTGACGTTGATGTTAGACTCCCATCAACCACTGTGCGCTGAAAAATCTTTCTCTATCTTCGAACTTTCAATAGTACATCGCCGAACATCAATATTGGATGGCACCCCTATTATCAAATGGATCATTCCAACATCCCTGATGACATCCACATAATGGCTTTGCCTTTCAAATACTTGAAAACAAATTCAAAATTCTAGAAATGAATCAGAATTCTACAATAACAAATTGGATTGGAATTCAGATCGACTTCGAATACTGTACTCTAGTGAAACATTTTGTAAGCAATATATTGTTGCAGTGTTCATACATAATATAATTATTGCTTGGATTTCTATGTCTGATCAGATCAATTGGTACTCTAAATCTGGATAAGATAAACCCAACCGTTTTTTAATGCCAAGATCAGACAAAATTAGCTTTTCAGAATATCTATCCTCAAGAACTTTAGTTTCTATATGGTGGCATGATTGATTATTGTGCATAATTGAAAATGTCTTGAATAGGTAGTAATCTAATCGGAGAAAATATTCGAAGTTAATTTTTCATCCAAGAAGATCTCATACTAGCTTTTCTATGAAAACTCCGTATTTCATCCAATGTAAGGAATAACTCAACTATCAGAGAGGTGAAAACCGTTTGCATTAATTTCCTACATATTTAACAAAGATGTTATTCTAGTGTTAAGCGAAGACACAAGAATGCATATTGTTCGTTCGAATCATTTAAGATACACTTTGTCATGAAGCAGGACAAACAGAAATGTGTGTCAGATTTTATTCTAATCAAATCTTTTAGTAAATTCATTTGCTAATTTGATTTATTTTCTTTCAAAGAGTGGATCCAACAAAAGCGACTTTAAACAGACTTTGATACGAAGCTTGAGTACTATTTTAATATTTATCTCGATTAAACACAGCTACATTTTCCTCCCGAAAATTTCAACGACACACATGTAGTTCTATTTCGATTTGAATTCAGTACATATAATCGGGAATTTTTCTTCCATAGTAAAATTTTACAACGCAAAGCTTTCTCCTTTCAAATTAGTATCTTTAAACAAACTATTCACTTTTAAATCCTCAAAAAATCAATCGACAATTAAGAGATCTCTGATGTATTTTTCCCTCTCCAATCCCTACCGTGCATCTTAACAAGGATTTAGATGGTTTTCTACGATCCCATATCTGTTCTAGCATAAATACTTAATAAATATAGATTACGCCATTTCAAAACCCAACTATCTTTAGATAATAGAAGTAGATAATATCATTAGATACAGC
The DNA here is from genome assembly GCA_900239685.1 of Rotaria macrura. Classification (NCBI taxonomy): domain Eukaryota; kingdom Metazoa; phylum Rotifera; class Eurotatoria; order Philodinida; family Philodinidae; genus Rotaria; species Rotaria macrura. The sequence continues at coordinate 14,594 of OENT01001022.1, forward strand.
ATATAAAACGGCGGTTTTAAACTATCTATTAATAATACTTATCTCAGATTATTATAAAACACAAACTCCATATCTGGAATCTGAATTTTTCCCACTTATCAAGATTTTTGTAATTTGTATTTTGACCAAGTTTTCCTGGACGAGGCTTTCACTATACTATACAATGATTCAAAGTTCCTTGGGCAAGAGGCCAACCAATCGATCAATATTCACTTCAATTACTTATAACTACACGAACACACGTTAATTTCTTCACATTAAATTGATGAACGAATTCTATTCAAAGCTTCATGGAATAAAGCAGGCTCTACATGACATCTCTGGCACACCATTGATTCGTTATTGAAGTTTTCTACTCGAAGATTTCCACAATCGACGACATACACATTACCGTGTCGATCGAATGACAAACCGACGGGACCACTAAGTTGGTTCGATTGTCCTCCTCCACCGTTTCCACCAACAATGACACTTCCCTGTGTGGCTCCTTTGGGCCAACGCATGATTCGAGCATTCCTATCATCAGCCACATAGACAGTGCCCAATTGATCGACAACGACTCCTTTAGGACATGACAATTGTTTGAGGCCATTTCCTTGTCCTTGACCACCAGCCACGACAATGCCTTGTTTTGCACCTTCCACCCATTTCATCACACGATGATTGTCCCCTTCAGACACGTACACTGAATGATCTCGATCGACGAATACGTATCGTGGGCAAGAGAGTTGATCGAGACGATCTCCACGTCCATTGCCACCTGCAACCACTGTTCCTTGACATTCTCCTCTTCGATATCGTCTCACTTCATCTTTTCCAACGTCAGTGACATAGAGAGATCCATTCTCGTCCATTGTCGAACCCCAACAATCGATGTTGGAGATAATCGTTTCTCCACTTGTCCCATTTCGACGAGACCATCGAACCACTCTCCTATTCGAAGAATCGCAGATGATGAGACTATCAGTGTCTTTGTCGACAATCACATCGAATGGGTTAGACAACTAATGAGCTCCACTTCCTTTTCCATTTCCACCGGCAACCACTTGACCACTCGTCGCACCCGATTTCCATTTCATGATACGATTATTGTCTGTGTCAGCGACATAGACAGTTTGATCCTCATCGACATACAAACCGCATGGGTGAGAGAGTTGATTGGTTGCATTACCTTCGCCATTTCCTCCAGCCACAGTGGTACAAGTTTTCTTGCATCGATGATTGAATGGAATATCAGGAATGGGAGTGAAAGTTTCACATGGATTAGATGAATTCGATTTTTCAAATTTTCTGGGATTTGTATTTCATTTCTATTTTTCATTACGTCTTTTACAATGGCTTGGCGGAGCCTTAGAAGTAGTCATGAATCTCTTTCTCAGTGATGCTCTGATACCGTTTGGGAAATGAACTGATCAATTTTCACTACGATTTCAAACTCATCATCTTATGTGAAGAGCATAAAATTTCTGACGACCAATGGGTGGCTTCATTCTTTTCTTACTCGTGACTGAATGGGACTTACAATATTGGTAACTATTATTAGAGCTAAAACAGAATAGCATGCAGTAGTGAAAAACTTGAAATATTGCAGAAGAAATATGTTACATTGTGGAGCAGTTTATTGATACTGTGACAGGATTATTGAACGAATAAAATTGAATCAACTAAGAGCATGATATTTATTTTTTTTGGACTGGTGTACAACAATCTGTTTTCCGCAGATAAGTACAGTCTTGATTCCGTCTAGATTGGGACGGCAATTAGAATCAAAGAACGAAGTAGACATTGCTTCCAATACTACGATTTCTTTCCAGTTGTCATTTACCACATGTCGAGAGAAAAACAAGGCACCGGTTTTGTCTTCAGACTGTGTACATTTTTGACATTTCGATAAAAGTAATCATTAAAATTTAAGCGGAAATTTTAAAAGTCCCTCCCTATCAAACTTATACTAACGATTTCAATATTGTTTTATGGTATGGGCTTGTTTTCTCCAAAGTATCTATATCAATTAGTTCAAGAAACAACCCAATGCATGCTCGAAAATACGATAAGTGTCATTTTTTCGAAGCGGAGCTTTTGAATGAACTCTTCTTCGTGTTTTGAGACTTCCATGAACACATCATCGCATCTGATTTGAAAGTGAAAGTATCGGATTCTACGTTACATAGATCTTCGGATTTTGAATTGAGTATTGATGGGTTTCATCGAAACCTGATGGGATTTTACATGGATTGTGAATATCTATTCTTTCTACTTCTCAGTTATATAATTATGTAAGTCTTAGTGTACTAATAGCATCATTTTGACCCATCGATTTTTGGAGGTTCATCGTTAATTTTATGATGATTCCAAAAACGTTACACTGATGTCATTGACAGCATAGATGGAACCGATCAGGGTTTTTGACGACCGTTACCGGTACCGGTCTTGAAGGTTCAGACCGATTCGAACCAGTCGGTGTACCGGTAAAATACAGCACGAATTATAAAATTTCTTAATCTTCTTCTTTAGAGATAAGTAAAAGTATTTCAGAAAACTACTGATTTTTCATAAAGTTTCACCGAATGCAATTGGAACAGACAAATACGAATTTTTAATTAGTTTCTCAAAGTTCCGTACCGAAAATTTTTACTTTTCAAGTCTATGATAGGAGAAAAAACGAAAAAGTCTAGCGCAAAATTAGACAAAACAGATTCCAGATTAGAATTCCTCAACCTCGATTACCTTCTGTTAAATTTCTTGGAATCCTATTTTTTCCCCAAAACTTCTCTTTTAGCAAAATAAGACTAAATTTATCTATTTTAAGAGTAATTTTTTTTCCATGGTGGATATCAGAAAAGAAGCCGTTATTAACGCGTATACTCACCGGTTCCATCTATGATTCAGAGTTTAGAGGAATTCACTTGTGAGACGTACACTGAAACAGCTCAAAAAAAAGAATGTTTCCTTTTTCTCTTGGCTTTTGCATAAAAGACGTAACAAGTAAAACAAAGAGCAGATAGCAAGGTGTTACATGTTTGTTCTGTATTCCTAATAGCGAAGCCTGTTTCGTTAAATCAACACAGAAATGTAAAATTCGTAGAGTTAATCGACTGATACTTCACAACTATCTTGGTGGGGAATCAAGATCAGCTATGTATCTATGAAATTTCATATTTTATGAATCACATTACGACGACAACTACTGGTAAATGATGAAAGGATAGTGTTCCGAATGGATCCATTATTTTTAAGATGCTTAAAATGAAGTAAGGTTCACACTTTAGCTCTCGGATGAATTTTCCTATTTCATCAATGACCATCAATGTTGTTTCGAATTTAAAATCTGTGTATTATTCGTCACTATACAAATATGAGTATGTGTGCAAATACATCACGTCTACTGAGGTTTCACTCCAAGTTTTGAGGGGCCGAATAGTCGTGCGTGGCAAAAAATGACTTTCATTATCTTAACCACGAAGATAGTGAGTGCAATCGACAAGATTTCTTCGTTTCTGTTAAAAGAAAATTACTGTCGCGTTACAGTATTATTAACATTTCTTTTAGTCCAATATAAGAACTGTTTCTTTTTTAGTTACTAAGAAGTTCGTTTATTAGTGCAAATACTCGACAAATGACCACACCAATCGCTGATTAGTGAAATCTTTTGAAACTGAGAAGTCCTTCGAACCTCCACAAGCAGTCCATAAAAGGCCAGTGAGAGGTGCGGCGAGTTCTCGAAACTTGAATTAAACATCGTTTTCTCGTTCTGTTTCTTATTCGAACCCATTGAAAATGGAGCCCTCAGGATCATCTTCATATCGCACATTGTTTTTCCAGTGCTCGGATCAACTTCGACCACTCGAAAGCCATCGAATTACGGAGTAGTCGAAGTGGCAAAGCCTATCGACGAGCACTTCCCGGTGGTTCAATGCAATATCTCAGCCATAAAAAATTCGACATAAAGAAGTACTGAAATTCTAAAGATAAGAATTGTGTAAAATTAATCAGAATTTTTTCATTTTTATAGAATTTTTTCATTTAAAGTTTAATTAATACAAGTGTGTGCTGTATTTTCTTACAAAATTGGTATGCAGCGCGACGAAATTTAATGTAGTTAGGATTATGTTCTGCATCGACAACAGTAACAAAATTCCTTTTAAATTTTCAACAAAAAATAACGTGACAAAATTTTATCAATATTTTATATACACTGATAAGACGTAGGTTTGCTTAGCTTGAAAATGTCTTGTTTAGTTCATCGGATCTGTACGAGATTCGTAATCGTAAGTATATATGTTCGAATCTACTACTCGGGAAAAAGATTCGATAGGTATGGAGGGCTCAGATTAAAAATATCTCATAGGTGCCGAGTGCTCGAAAATAGAGAGTTTCAAACTGCAGAAAAATATTTTTTTAAATTTAATAGTTTCAAGGGGACCAGATTTCGACCACTCTTAAACCTGTGACTTGTATCTATTCACACACATTGGAAAATCTCTTCGATAGGCACCGGAACTGATATTTCGAGCCCTCGAAATGAAATATTGTTAGCTGTAAAATCATTATATAAGCAACCCATAGCCGAGTACTCGACCTAACGGAAAATGGCACTCCAAGGACTCGATCTGGAGCTCCGATAACCATCGACTGGCTTAAATCGACGTCTCGAAATTCCCATCGGATGGCAGGTTGGGCTGTTGAAATTCTTGAAATAAACAAATGCGCTTAGATTTGTTTAAATCCGATGTCCAATAAACATATTGCCTTAGGCATTTTATATTTACTAATGATTTTCATCTTTTATGCCAAAATTCCACTATTTGCCTACTAATTAAAAAATGATCTAAATATGATCAGACGACAACTGCTGTTTTTCGAATCCAAAACAAGATCCAAATGAAGATCCAAACATCATCTTGAAATTCTTCTGTTGACGAACAACTACCTTTAAAAAAGCGATATTTTCAAAAAACTAGACTCATTCTGTCACAAATGTGTGTGATACGCATCTCAATAGAAACTTTTAAAATTTTTAAAGTGCTCTGGAGTTTGAAAATTAGTAAAAGACTTGTTTTCTCAAGATATCTGTGATCATTTGGAATTCGGAACTTTTCTTTGTTTAGTTTGACTATTGGCAGATCAATAGTAGAATTATCATTTAACATGCAAGACTTAAAATAAAGCCAATCAACAAAATTAAACCTGAATTCGCTAATACTGCTAGATGTTAAAATATCTCGACAAACTTTGGAGACTTCATTTATCAATCAATATAATTATGTTATTGTTTGTAAAAATTTCAAAACTAAACGCAAAGAACCTCTTAAAATGGACAGATCATAGACTTTTTGTGAATTCTTCAGCCCTACTATTGTGGACACTTTTCGTCAGTATTGCATGAAAAGTCTACTGCAGTCTAATGTGCTGAAAGAAAGACTATCGTGTGGTGATGAAGCTTTTATCCAACTACTATTCAAGCATGGAAGATAATGAATTTTTTCATCTAATCAGCTAAAACCAGCATTTGCTCAACTCACTTAATTATATACGTGCAGTTGTAATTCACGGTACTACAATGATGGGAAAGAATGTGCTATTTCAGCTAAGAACATGCCATGAAATACATCTAACAGTTTATAAGGGGGAACCAGTTTAATTGTTATACCATTGAAGTACTACTAAGTAACTTTAAAGAAAGTGTTATCGGCAACTCATATTCTTCATCTTATGAAACTATGAGAACTTAAGATATGAACCCTGAATAAATACGCAAAGCTTCGAAATCAAGACTTTTCTCAAAGTCCGACAACTGAAACTATTTAATGTTACCTTCAGAGGACCAAAGTGATTTCTTCATGTATTCTCTATCGTTTCTATTAGTTTGAGATTAAATTTTGTTATGATATTATGGGTAAGTTGTTTATTTTCATACGGATAGCATATAGATAAAAATATCACAGTAAAAAGTAGTTGATCCGTTCACAGCGTGATATGTATTAAAGCTGTAATCGTCTATTTGTTCATATCATACTGTCCTGATAGAAAAAGTACTGAGTGAAATTAGAACAAAATTTATTGCTTTGTCCTCATAGCCTGATGAATGCTTGACGCTTTGACAGTGTTATTTGATTTATCAATTATCTGATGCTCCAACTGATGTTCACTTATATTATCATGAAAAAAAATAAAGAAGGAAGATAACCCATCAACGTGAATGATTCTGCTGGACATGATTTTGCGAGTTTCCTTAACTATACGGTAAATATTGTGATCATAGGATAGCCATGCTTTTGGTAAGGAACCTAAATCAAAAAGTAACACCTGAAGATAGCATTATAGTTCATTTACTTACAAACGGTAAACAAGAAAAAGAACGAATTGGTTGATATTCTACAGCGTTCCGAATTCTGTTACCCAGATTGATGGTTGCACACTGTCTAATGTATTCTTTTTAATAAATTCGTGAATGACGACAACATCGGTGTAGAGTCAAAACTAGGTTTGTTAAATTTCAGTGCAAGTTACTTGTCAGTTTTCTAATTATATATTTCAAGATTTAAGGAATTTAAGAAGGCTTCTAAAACACCAATGATCATTCGATCTTTGTTCTGCAGCATTCGGAAGGCATTTACTGTAATATTTTGAAATACGGCTCATTTATATTGTATTTGTGTTGTTATCTTTACTGAAAAGATTCTAAAATGTTTTGAAAAGAAAGTAACATTCACTAAGTATCAAAAACACTTAAACTTCCCTTACTTCTCATATTTCTGCGTAACTTCCTCCTGATATTCTCCTGATATTCTACAAAATATCAATGAATTCTTAATCTTTTTGAATCTATCTATTCCGTGTCTGATTTACGGCCTTCAAGTAAGTGGCTAATGTGAAATGGTTACTATACGTTGATTACCTACTCGGACGGTAACGCACAAGTTCTGCAAAGTCTTCAATACCATGGAATTTCTAGGTTTGTTTCGTCGTTGTCTTTTCAGAAAGCCTCCGTATACATGGGAATCCTTGAAATTCTGTCGTACTTTTAGTTTGACGATAGTAGTTAAGTATTTGAAATCAGTGAAAACCAGTCGCATTACACCACTGTTTCTTTCGACACTATATCTGGCACTCTGAAGTGCCTAGGAATTACATGGATTCTCTAACTTTTATGTCCTTAGAAGAGCTTGAATATAAACTCAACTTGAGAAATCATTGATTTTCTGTAAGGACACATCTATTTTTTAGAGCGCTTGATTAAAAAGTTTGTTTGGAATTCAATCATTTTGGTTACATTAGTAATCTTAAAAGCATGAAAAGTAGGACCTATCAGTGTTCGTAATTGAAAATGTGGATGTGTCTAAGTAACTGTTTGGGTGGGTCTGGGTTGTGCTATCTGGGACTTTATCGAGAAATGTAACGGTGTACGAAACCTGAAAACCCATCCGACTTCTTTCAAGCTTACTCCACTTGTCAGATTGGTTTCTAGAACCATACGGGTCCAACCGTTTGAAAATCTTGCTCTGACTGGAGGCAACTACAGAGTGGCTGTTCTTATTTTATTTAGGGAAAAGCTGATGCGTTTCATGCATTAATAAATCAGTCTCAACTTTCGAGTAATACTCTATTACTTTAGTTCTCCACAGGTATGTATTGGAAAAGTCATATAATCTTTGGAGCAGGAAACAGTTTTGTTCGACCAACACTTGAGTTTCTTATGTTTCATGCGTTAACATTAAGAAGAAACGCACATACGTTTTTTTGTTTTTTTTGGCGAATAATTCTCTTCCCTTTTCTGGGCGCTGCATTGAAGTCCCAATATTTGTTTAATACGGTGACTAGACGATTCGTGGCAATAGATCAGTTGAATCTATTATTCTTCGGGAAAGTAGTTATTTAACACTGTAAAAAATAGGCGCAGAATAATAAACCCTCCAAAAAGGTTTATTGATCTCATAAAACCTATCGTATACCCTTTTTAGAGTTTATTAGCATGGTAAACCCTTTCAGTTCATCAACCCTCGTAAGGGTTTGCTATACGTTGCACTTTTATAAACCCTTTAGGATATATTAGCAGT
>OENT01001022.1:22697-61321 GCA_900239685.1 Rotaria macrura
ACTGCTAATATATCCTAAAGGGTTTATAAAAGTGCAACGTATAGCAAACCCTTACGAGGGTTGATGAACTGAAAGGGTTTACCATGCTAATAAACTCTAAAAAGGGTATACGATAGGTTTTATGAGATCAATAAACCTTTTTGGAGGGTTTATTATTCTGCGCCTATTTTTTACAGTGAACGCTGATGCATTTGGAAAAAAATACTAGAACCAAAACAAAGATAAGCTTAGCTAAAATTCACTCCTTGACATGAAAAGATCTAGATAGCTACACGATGACAAAAGCAAACAGCAATCTGGCAAGAGTGGAATCTTTGCTTTTTCTTTGATATTAAAGTATGAGCAAATATTAACAAACACGTCACTTATATATGAGTTCATTCAAATAGATCCTAAATAATCAGTTCCACATTCCAAGTTGAAAAACCTTCGTTTACAACGGCATCAACTTTTAATATCTGGGCGAAGCTTCATGAGATCGATCCTTTTATTCTATTTAACATGATGCTATCGTCCAATCTTGATTAGGGATATTGTTCTGTATTCACAGTAAGAAAGTCAGCGAAAAATGAGAGCTTGTCGCCGTGAACCTTTCTGGTATACACAGATTAGTCATGAATTAAATGAGCGTCGCAAATATCGAGCTCCTTATAATGAATTCAAGCGATGAATGACTATGTTTCTCTCCACCCCACAAAAATATTGTAACTTCATACATCATCACATACAGCTGACCTTTATGCTAAATCGAAGACTTCGAAAAAAGACAACCAATCCTGATAAAAACATTAATCGACACAAAAGCTGCAAAGTATACACTAAATTATTGCCTTTTAGATAGAAATTACATCAAATTAGCATCTTCTTTTTCGCGTAAATTCAAGATTTCCTTCTATCTTGAACTTTTGCACTCGATGATTTCAACAATCGACGAAATACTGATTACCGTGTCGATCAAATGACAAAACGACGAGCCCATTCAGTTGATTCGATTGTCCTCCTTCACCGTTTACACCAACAATGACACTTCCCTGTGTGGCTCCTTTGGGCCAACGCATGATTCGAGCATTCCTATCATCAGCCACATAGACAGTGCCCAATTGATCGACAACGACTCCTTGAGGCCATGACAATTGTTTGAGGCCATTTCCTTGTCCTTGACCACCAGCCACGACAATGCCTTGTTTTGCACCTTCCACCCATTTCATCACACGATGATTGTCCCCTTCAGACACGTACACTGAATGATCTCGATCGACGAATACGTATCGTGGGCAAGAGAGTTGATCGAGACGATCTCCACGTCCATTGCCACCTGCAACCACTGTTCCTTGACATTCTCCTCTTCGATATCGTCTCACTTCATCTTTTCCAACGTCAGTGACATAGAGAGATCCATTCTCGTCCATTGTCGAACCCCAACAATCGATGTTGGAGATGATCGTTTCTCCACTTGTCCCATTTCGACGAGGCCATCGAACCAGTCTTTCATTTGAATTGTCGCAGATGATGAGACTATCAGTGTGTTTGTCGACAATCACATCGTATGGGTTAGACAACTGATGAGCTCCACTTCCTTCTCCATTTCCACCGGCAACCATTTGACCACTCGTCTCACCCAATTTCCATTTGATAATACGATGATTCGAGTAATCAGCGACATAGACAGTTTGATCATCATCAACATACAAACCGCATGGGTAAGAGAGTTGATTGATTGAATTTCCTTGTCCATTTCCTCCAGCCACAGTGGTACCATTTCGTTGCCATCGAGCATTTGGATGAATGTCAATCGAGCTAGCACGTCATGGGACGACTTTAATAGAGAGAAAGGAGAGAACACAAGTATGAAATAAGAATAATGAAAGTGCATTCTTGGGTGAAGTGATTTGAAAATTTGGATACCCAATTGGTGTACAAGATTTTCCCCTTTCTGATTTCGCTCTGCATGGAAATTCTCCGTTGGATGGTTGGTATGAGTGAGTCGGCATGACAATATTGCATTCTCAGTTAATATTTGATGTGTGAACAAGTTGGTAAAGGAAATTCGTCTGGTTACAACTGAATAAATCTCGAGTGTTGTTCTTTAGACAGTGTTACAGACCGACGCCCTCACATATATTTTCTGTTTGATCTTTCTATCTTTTTCTCTTTCATCTTCTCTTCTCTCTCTTTGATATATATATAAATATATGTGTGTGTTTTCCGTTTTTTCGAGGATTCCATCTATACGTGTGTATGTATGTGCGTGTGAAGAAAGAAAAACGTATTCGATATATACGAAATAAAACGACCTTAAAGTTAAGGACAAAAATTCCTTTGTTTTTATTCTAAACCCATCCCTAACATTTTGGTGCCGTGGCCGGTTGTTTTTATTATATTGAATATAATAAAAACCTTTCCAGGTAAATAAAACTTTTTTTCTAAATATTGTTATTTTCAAATTTATTATAATCACCGAAATCTCTGTTCGTCGGATCTGTATCAACTGACGAAGAAATACATTCATATCATCCGGAGGTCATTTCATTACGAAATAACCTGATTTTCTAGGATTATAGAATCATCTATAACGGAGGGAATTCTTTTCGGGATTACCTGATCCATAAAAGGAATTCATATATTAAGTAAAACGAATCATTATACTATAAACAACGGCTTATAATTTACGAAGTAATTCAACATATCCGGAATTAACCGGCGATTTATTAACCGTTACTTCTGAACGTATCGTTAAAAAATTAACTTTAGATTTATTAACCGATAATCCCAATCAAGATAATATCGCAATGTCGAATCCAATGCAAGATTCAGCTATGATGATTTGTTATCGTGAATGTTTAACAAACCTAGGAAAATTTACAGATGATAATACAACAATTCTACAGTTTATTACCAACATCGAACGTATTGGAAAAATGATCGAAGCCAATGACGATATTTTATATTGTATGTGTATAGCAAAATTAGATGGTGAAGCTAAACGTTGGTATGAAAACAACATGTCATTAACTCAATGCCAAGATTTAAAATTAGCATTATTAGAGCGATTTACGTCTTCAGTCTCACCGTCAAAATTATTTGAACAATTGAAAGAACGAAAACAAAGACCCGATGAAACAGTAACATCATATTATGATGCTATTATTCAATTATGTCATGAATACGATCCATCTATGTCACAAAAAATGAAAATATCATGGTTAGAAAACGGAATCAATGTTTCATTAAAAATATAAATTAAACGACAAATGAAATTATTATCCGAATCCCAACGCACAACACAAGCATTCCTGAAAATTGCGAAGGACGAGCAAGAACTGCAGGAAGAAAAAGTAACAGCATCTGAACCTACATCATCACACACGCCTTATTTTTCAAATGCTGTGTCAACAACATTACATCAGACAAATAATACGCATTCCAACGTCCCTACACATCCAGTCACAATCAATTCACAATCACCATCACCTCCTAATCGTACATTCCGTCTTCAACGGCAAAATATTACACCACATCATCAATCAAATACCAACACATACCAATCAACTCCATGTTATACTTGCAAACGGAATAACCATCGTACAATCGATTGCTATCATAGAAAACCTTCTGGTTGTTATAAATGTGGCGTACACGATCACAGAATTCGTGATTGCCCACAGGTTTTCTACTAACTGGAACCCGTGATGGTGGTGATTCCAGTATTACAAAACAAATTCCATCAACCAATTATAATACTTCATCAAAACGCTCCAGTCCAATTTATATAAATGTACAAGTTAATAATAAACGCCAGCATGCTATTATCGACACCGGATCAGCTGTTACTATCATCAGTAAACAATTATTATCCAAAATTGATCATAAGAAATTTAAATATAAGCGTGAATTACACAAATCAGCAAATTGCACATCAATGAATATTATCGGTGAAATCGAACTCGAAATTCAAATACAAGGTTACAACTCGTTAATATTAGCCGATGTTGCCACAGACCTTATAACAGATCTATTACTTGGGAATGACTGGATAGCAGCAAATAATGTCGTTATCGATTCATCACAACGACAAATATTTATTATGAATAATCAACGTCAGGTAATAGCAACTGCACCATTCCTCAATATAACATCATCTCAACAATCCGTTTTATTAATTCACGAAATTGTTTTACCACCATATTCGGAACAAATCATAGACGTACAAGTTTCTTTACATACGAAAAACGTAACCGAAGTATTATTCGAACCAGCTTCAAGTTTACATTCAAAAAACATATTATTAACTAATGCATTAGTCAAAGTGGAAAATAATCGAAGTAAACTTCTAATTATGAATGCAACTGATCGTGAACGAATGTTACAACGCAACACCAAGTTAGGATATGCATCGTCTCCATCGGAAGTAAATCATTATTCTACGCTACCTGTATTTAAAGACAACACACATTATCACAACAAACACTTAACAACAATCACTGATAGGAGGAACAGAACCTTTACAGGTCGTTCCTGCGCTACCGTTTTTCAACATCGTAGGACAACTCATTCAATGAGTTTAACCTGTCATACCGACAACTATAATGAACAATCATTTCAATGTTATGTATGTGAAGAAAAATTCTTATCACGTAACGACCTTCAACATCATTTACGTCACCAATGTTATCCGGAAGATATGCGTCAACAAATTGATTTATTAACTCAACATCTTCAAGATCCAAAACAACGGCAACGGCTGCAAAACATTTTATGGAAACATGGCAAGTTATTTGATCTTCGTCAGCCATCTATTATTAAAGCAACAGTACGTCATGCTATCGATACAAGTACTCATCCACCAATTTACACTCCACCATATCGTGTTTCATACAAGGATGAACAGCTACAACGAGACGAAATAGATAAATTATTAAAACAAGGAATAATTGAAGAATCTATATCCCCATGGTCATCTCCAATAGTCCTGGTCAAGAAGAAAGATGGATCAGTTAGATTTTGCATTGATTTTCGGAAATTAAACAATATTACTGCAAAAGATGCATTTCCTATGCCTCGCATCGATGATATATTTGACCATTTATCGCAAGCCGAATATTACACCACAATTGATTTTAAATCCGGTTATTTTCAAGTCGGTCTTGATCAAAAAGACCGTCCGAAAACAGCATTTTCAACACGTGATCAACATTATCAATTTACAGTGTTACCTCAAGGTGTTACGAATGGTCCTCCAGTGTTTCAACGGATCGTTAGTCAAATACTTGGACCGACAAGATGGCAATATTCCTTAGCTTATCTCGATGATGTTATTATTTATTCACCAACATTTAACCAACATTTAATTCACCTTGATGATATTCTCACTCGTTTAAATGATGCAAATTTTCGTCTTAATGTTAATAAATGTTAAATAGCCCGTACGTTCATTGATTACCTTGGTCATCACATTGAACATAGCAACATTAGACCAAATGCAGACAATATCCGTGCATTATTAGAAACCCAGCAGCCAACGTCAGCAAAAGAAGCTTTTCGATTTGTTAAAGCAGTCGAATATTATCGTAAATTTATACCAAATTTTTCAACAATCGCACAACCGTTACATAAATACGCCCCAACAACGAAAGATCAACGATCAAAAAAATCACAGGCAACACCTATTACATTATCCGACGATGAACTTAATGCATTTAATACATTAAAACGTATACTAACGAATGATTTAGTATTACGCATTCCAGACCTACAGTTACCATTCATGATACAAACTGATGCATCGAAGGTTGGAATTGGAGCGGTGCTTATGCAAACTCATCCAAATGGTGATTTACCCGTAGCTTCTTTATCAAAAGAATTCACTGCAACACAAATGAATTGGCCAGCAACAGAACAAGAATGTTATGTGATTATATACGCCATCGAGAAGTGGCATAGATACTTAGATGGTCATCTATTTATTATTGAAACCGATCATTAACCATTATTACCATTTAATTTGAAACAACAATTAAATGCAAAATGTGAACGATGGCGTCTTAAATTACAACAATATCAATTTACTACTCGGTACATTAAAGGAAAACATAATGCGGTAGCCGATTACTCATCTCGTTCACCTATCGACAACGAATCGATTGACGAAGATGATCACATTATAACGAATTCAAAAGCAACTCAAACTGAACATCCGGTTAAGAATCAAATTACTGCCCCTTTTATCACCAGAGCGCAAGAAAAACGACAAGTAAATACTAGATCGGATTGTCTTCCGACAACTTAAGCATGTGACTCACACCAACGAAGGAATATCGATTTATCAGTCGAACATTCCTGTAGTGTACCACCTGAACGATTTCCCGGAACGCATAACAACGATGATGTTAATAAAATTTTACCGTTCACATTGGAACACCTTAAAGAATTACAATACCAAGATGAAGACATTAAGAATATAATCTGCAATGTACATCGTTATCCAGAATATTTTATGAAAAATGATATGTTAATGAAGAATGCTTCAACACCTGTACCAGTAGTACCAAAAGGAAGAATTCGTTCTGATATCATTAAAATTTATCATGATACACCAGCAAATGGAGCACACTTCGGTCGTACCAGAACTACTCAGAAGATTCAACAACGTTACTTCTGGCCCAATATGACTTCTGACATACGAAACCACATTAAATCATGCATTCCATGTCTACAAAACAATTATTTACGACGGAAACCGCCAGGTGCTTTACAACCAAGTAAACCACCTGAAGGTATTTGGCAATTACTGACAATGGACTTTCATGGACCAATTACACCAACGACGAAACAAGGCAATCGATACATTATTTCACTTACTGATGTCATGTCCAAATTCGTTATTACAAAAGCAGTACGTGATGCTACCGCTGCAACAGCTGCACGCTTTCTTACCGAAGAAGTTATTCTCAAATATGGAACTCCAAAATGTATCCTCACGGACAATGGAACACACTTTACCGCCGACATGATAACTCAATTATTTAAAAAGCTTGGTGTTGTACATATGTATTCTACACCTTATCATCCTATGACGAATGGACAAATAGAACGTTATAATGCTACGATGGATTCCAAAATAGCAACACTATCGAATGACAAACGAACCGATTGGGACGAACAACTACCTTTCGTCACTTTCAATTATAATACTACCATTCATACGACAACTGGTCTCATTCCATTTGAAATGATGTACGGTCGTTCACCGATTCTACCTTTTGATCAACAAGACCCTATAGTTAGATTAACTCAAGATGCTGATTACATTCAAAAATTCAAAAATTATTTAAGCACATTAACGGAAGACGCAAAAAAGAATATTTTGCGACAACAGCAAAAATATAAACAACGATATGATCGTAATCGAATAAATCCAGAGTATAAAATGAATGATTTAGTATTAATTAAATCACTTAATCGACATAATAAATTCGATGCTAGATATGAAGGACCTTTTCGAATTACACAACAACTTGGTAAGAAAACATTCATTGTTATACATGTGAACAAGCCTACATTAACACGACAAGTTACTATAGATGTCATTATACCCTTATACGAACGAAAAAACATGGATTAAATATATCGTGGATTCATAAATTGAATTATATACATATATTTTCTAGTTATTATCACTATACACACATATATATTCATTTATCGATCTTTGTCTTTCCTGTTCTTTCACCGTACATATGTGTTTTTTTTCTTTACCTCGTTCTCTACTATATACTTTCCGACAGTTTCTTTATCTTTCTTTTCTGTTAAAATTTCGCCTTTCTTGTCCTTTGTTCGTCTCTTCTGAACTATCCAGTACATATATATATATATATATATATATATATATATATATGTTGTGGTATATTCAACTGCGCAATTACCGTCACATGCCACACATTCTATTAAACGATCACAACACTGATAGTATCCCTTACATGGCGGCAATGGGGAAAATGAATCTTATCACGATTCATGCAAGACACACTGACCGGAGGGCTCTTATCTGGGGCCCTGTTTATTTCTATGTTGTCTATTTCAGTTAGTCTTCTACCGTTCTCATTAGCATACAACCATAGTCTGATATTCAAATAAACCGACAAAAAAAAATTTATTTATTTGCTTTTGTTTCATTTCGTTAAAAAGGTGCAGCAGGATCAACCTTTCCCAGAAAAGTTCATGTAATCAGCAACGTTTTAGAGACCGTTACATTCCACCATATGAACGATTATTACGACGCAATCAATCATGGACGCCAAAGAAAGTGAAGAAAGAACAAGAATTACAAGAAGCATGTCGAACAGGCCAATTAAACCCCTTCCAACAACCCGACAATTATTCATGCCACTTTATACATGAAAAAACTGATATTGTTGTTATCGATCAATTAATCGAACAAGCAAAATTAACAACTCATTTCTCTATGGACACTGAAAACGATGCATTAACTCATAAACCGGCCACATTACAGGTCGAATTTATTCGACCATCATTACCATCAACTATCATTATCGTCGAAGTTCAATATTTACCATCAACAACCACATTGTTATTTAAGAAATTTCAAGAATTAATGACCATCATCTTCACTTCAAATCATTATATTTATTCATGGAGCCCAGCATTAGAAGAACTTTCAAAATTCCACTCATTTAATTTATTCAATACAAATATTAATATTAAAGACTACGATATACAAGAAGAATTTAGTGGCGATCAAAAAGAAGCATTACAGAAGGTCATAAAAAATGTATTCCGTGAATATTTAAATAAAACAGCCACGTTAGCCGAATGGGCATGTGGTATTGATTTACTTTTAGATACGTATTTTCCTGAACACTTGGTTGGTCCCGAACGAACATATCGGCTTAAGGAAGAAAAATTTTATCGTTCAATGTTAAAGGACTATGCCATTAATGACGTTTTTGCCGTTACAAGATTATGTTACCATTTAGATTTAATCAAACATTTACCAACACTTGAATATGAAGATATATCGGAAGAAGAAGAAGAATGTTATTTAAATTTACAAGATGAATTACCCATCAATCTTTCTCCAACTTATGATGAATTAATAGTCAACGCAATAGCTGAAACCAGAAACATTAATGATAATAGGGATTTAGGATCATTACCGGACTTTATGATCCCGCATTTTAATCGAGAACAACATCGTCCAAACCCAAAACAATATCAGGATGAACAGTCGTCTGGTCAAGAGATGCCGGTTCATGTATCACCTGAATTGTCTCAAGTAAGAGATTCTTCTAATTTAGGTGAACAAACAACAACGACCCTGACCGCTAAACAAAAACGCAATCGAAAGACCAACCTACGTCATCGAAGAAATCGATATCGATATGAAGTTAAACGCCACGTCTACCATCGATTCAACGTTACAAAAATTAAAAGAATATTAAAATCGATGAATATTTTCTACATCAATATCAATTTGGTCCGTAATCGATTATTTATGGGCCTGAAGACTCGAGAAATAGCCAACGAAGTCGAATATATGCTCAATGATCAAATATTTACCCAACAACATTATCGTCGACTCTATCGGTAAAAGAAAAAAAAACTATTGTATTGTTGAACTGTTTATTTTTTTTCCATTTTTTGTTATTTTTCATTTTTGTTGTTATTATTGTTATTTTTCCTGTTATAGTTTTATTTTAAGTGCGGACACACATTTTCTTTTGGGGGGTTGACTGTTACAGGCCGATACCCTCACATATATTTTCTGTTTGATCTTTCTATCTTTTTCTCTTTTTCTCTTTCATCTTCTCTTCTCTCTCTTTGATATATATAAACATGTATGTGTGTTGTTCGTTTTTCGATTATTCCATCGATAGGTGTGTGTGTATGTGCGAAGAAGAAGAGGAACGTATTCCATATATACGAAATAAAACGACCTTAAAGTTAAGGACAAAATTCCTTTGTTTTTTATTCTAAACCCATCCCTAACAGCTATAAATTTCCTTTTCCTTCATTAATTATCTCCTTATTTTACAGGCACATATGGCCTCACTACTCTATGCATGGACAATGGAGATAAATACGAAGTGCCGAAACAAATTCTTCTATTGCAGAAAAATCATGCTCTCATTAACTACAAGAAGGATTGTGATGAAACGGACTTTGAAAGCTTAGGTAGCAGTAAATTATACGATATTCTCAATAGCATAAAACCTGCGCAACAACAGACTGTAGCCGGTCTCAATGAATTTGTTGTTGAGGGAATCGAAGCATGGAATACACTTTCAAGTATCTAGTGAAAAAATTCTAGCTGTTTACGTTATAGAAATAACAATGTTGTAACTTTCAGATATAGTGGATAGACTGCCTATCCCTCAAACTGAGCGAAGACGTCTTATGAAGCAGATGAATATGGCAGAAACATACCAGAAATCAAGGCACATTGATCATTGTTCAGCGGACTCAACCTGTGTTACTCACTGCGCTTCGTTTGCTCTTAGTGATGCCAACTGTGTCGAGCAGTACTCAAAATGTAAAAATCTACATACGACAACGTGTTCCGATTGTATTAACGTCATTCGAACGCTTGATGAAATTCATGAAAAAATAGAAAGAATCTTCGATAAGGACATTCAAGCAGCAGCTAAATATGACTTTAAAAATGCGTCAGAACATATCATTGAATGGTCTCGTCATAATTTACGTGCTGCTCAACAGGACTGCGAAAAATCGAAGATTATCTCAAGAATGGGAACCGATGAAGCGTTCTGCACCTTCGATTGGGGTCAACAGATTTTACCGCAAGAGTATCGCGAGTCTCAAAAAAAATATTTCGGAAAAAAAGGCATGTCAATTTTAGTCGGCTCATTCGTTTGGAAGGAAGGATTGTCATCGGTTGTGATCAACACCCATGCAACTACTAACAATTCACTTGAGCCTGTCTTCTCTACTGCTTCATATATTCTTGCATTAACTAACGCTTCTCAAACAGAAACTGATACATTGAGTGCTGGGGAGCTCATTTTGAAGCAATTCAAGGATGATTATTCGCATATAAAAAGACTACATAAACGAACTGACAATGCAAGTAATTTTTCATCACATGCGACCCCTGAAGCCGAGAAAGTAATTCGTGACAGAGTAAGTTTCTGTTTGATTCGTCACTTTTATGTAACTAATGCCCTATATTGTGTAGCTTGATATCGAATTATCAACTCGAGATTATAGTGAGGTACAAAAAGGTAAAGATATATGTGATCGGATTTGTGGGAGGGCTAAGAATCGCATGCGTTCATGGATAGCCACAGGAAATAATTTACTAAATGCATACGACATAAAAGAAGGAATGGAACATGCTGGAGAATTAAGAATACTCAATTGGCTGTGGCAGAAATTATACCAGGAACAGGTACGCGCACAGTTCACTCAAAGTGAATTTCTGTTTTCTTTCTTTATGTTTCAAGGCTATATAGACAAAACTAATATTCCAAATATCTCATCAGTACGATCAATCAAAAATGAAGCGAAAAACATGAAAGTTTTCAAGGCTTCCAACATAGGTATTGGTCTATCAATTCCTTACCAGACAATAAATTTTGAAAGTAATATGCGAGTGGCAAGTCCTTTCACAGCCTCAATAAATAACCAATCTTCAGGAGCAATACCGAAAAAGTAAAAAAGCTTCAGCTCAAATCGTTATTTTAACTTTTTTCCAAAAATAGGCGAGTTGATCGTCAGTACTATGATTTATTCATATGTCCTGTAACCGGCCGTATCACAACGTTAGACTCGAGCCCTGAACTCGACGCCCATATTGCAGCTAATCTACACGACGTTCCAAGCGAAAGCCCACGCACAGCAAATGATGTTGCTCGAGGTCATCTCACTGAAATTCTCAAATCGACATCGATACAATGAAATACTGAAACAAGAAAGATCATTCAAAATCAAGGAATTTCATCTCGCGATCTATCATTATCTGCTCATTATGAGTCCTTCTTCTCTTCTGGTTGGGCATTAAGATCGCGTAAATTCGGGAATCCAATGAGTGAAAATGTAAAGAATTTTCTAGAACAAATATGGCATGAGTCGATAAAGACGAACGCAAGAATTACACCTGAAAACGTCCAGGAACAAATACGAAGAAAGAGAGACAACAATGGGGGCAAGGTTTTTCAAAAAAACGAATACCCAACCCAAACCCTAATAAATATCGGTTGCGGAATATAAACGAGAAATACGGTGAGACAGCAAAGCAACAACTAATTAAACAAATCATTGACGACCACACAGAACAAACGAATTCTTCTCAAACAAATGCTACTTTCTGATTCGAAGTCAGATAAAAAACTTCGCCTAGTTAATATTGTGCTTCAAAAATGAATTTATTCTCACAAAATGAGGCTTACAACTTACATATTATCATATTTCTAGACCAATTTAACAACCGCTATAATGAACTGAATAGAAATATTGATCTACAATAGAAGAAACAGTGAAAGCGCTAAGAAATCATAAGTTGCCAGTGCTTACCAAGACATATTGTGACTCCACTACCCAATATACAACACTAAAAAGTTAGCCCTAGCGTATTCCAAAACTTTTCACACCACACTACGCACAACAAATGGCATTGATGGTTTCAAAAACGAAATTCCAGATTGAAGAAGTATAGAAACGATGTACACTCTATATTATAGTTATAAGACAAATGTATACATAATTAGTCAGTTTTTGCGAATATTTTTTGACTCTTTTTCTCTTGATTAGATGGGA
Source organism: Rotaria macrura (assembly GCA_900239685.1). NCBI lineage: Eukaryota > Metazoa > Rotifera > Eurotatoria > Philodinida > Philodinidae > Rotaria > Rotaria macrura. Next base: position 35,490 of record OENT01001022.1, read on the forward strand.
AGTGGTCAAACATTAACATTCTTCAACATATTCTGATATCAATAGTTATAGTTGAAAGTCTAGGTGATTTTTCGGAACATCTATGTAGAAAGCACATCTGCTCATGCGATCATTTTCTGGCCAAGCATTTGTAATCGAAAATTCCTATGCACCAAGAATAGGCATAGGAATCCAGATAGATTGGCCAAATTTATTCTTCTGAAAGTGAAAAAGAATTTCATGACAGCCGTACCCTCCTCTAGGGGCTCTTATGGGCGGAATATTTGTTTTGTTTTTCATAAGAACAATTATGACCATTCTATCGGGAGTCATGTATTGGTTTCAATTAGAAGGATATGTTTATTAACAACGATTGATCAGAAAAGACTCTATACTCATATGTGTTTACTATACACTTTGTCAGACAAAACTGGCTAGATCTTCAATTTTTCGATATCGAAGCCATGATTATTTTTGACGTGTTAGCTTCTGATCCCTTTTCGCCTTATTAAAGCAAAAGAGAATGGAGAGAAAGCTTTTCCAAATCGTGTTTGATGATACATGGATATATCATGCTATGGCATCCGTTTGTAAGTAAGGCGTCGTACCAGATGTAGACAGTTTTTAGATTTTCTTTTTGGATGGACTTTGAGATACAAAAAGGAGACTGTTACCATTGTGTTCTCCATCAAAAATAATCTAGATCTAATATTTCAGAAAAGGTAGTAAGGAGAATAACGGAATCTTGGTAAAAGAGTATATATGTGGCCTACGGCTTAGAAAGAGAACCTCTTTTACAAGCCGTTTCTGGATATCCCAGGCTAATTTTTTCATGAAGTTGTAGACCTCAGACGGGTCTTCCAAATTATCAATCTCAGCCCTCTTAAAGCCTGGTTTCTTGGGAGAAAACCTCGCCTGAAAATCACGATTTTCATCGAAAACCCGTTTTTCGGAGAATCCTATTGGTCGAAACAAAACTTGTATCAAGATGAAATTTTTAAGAGATACACATCACTTGGCAGTCTAGCTCTAGTAAAAATTTCAAGTCTTTATGTTATTTCTATCACGAGTTATGAAGCACCCAAGGGGCCGGAAATGTCAGTTTTTTCTCATATCGGCTGAACCATTGAAAATGAAGGACTTGATATTTTGAGCTGAAAATTGTATGTTGTGTTTAAATAATATAGTTAGGTGTCCACAGAAAGTTTCAGCTCAATTGAACAGACCGTTCTCGAAAAATGGCCCTGTCAAAAGTCCCTTTGACGAAATGCTGATTTTTAGGCCTTTTCGTAAAACAGGCATAAAAAATCAACGGTTCAATATTTTTCGAAACGGCTTGTGCAGAAATTCATGAAATTCTTCCTTCTATAAGAATACAGGGAATTGAGCAAAATCTGAAGTCATCGTTTTAGCAGCTATTCGTTGCTGTCGGTCGTGGCTCACATCGACTGCCTCTTATACATATGCTCAGAAATAAATTTTACAATATTCTAATTATAAAATATATGAGTTTTATACATGATAAACAAATGGGTCAATAAAAGACTTATGAATTTGTTAAAAAATATTATAGATAATAAGTTTGAATCAATCCATCAGAAGCCCGTTGTGAACTCGTCAACCCATCACGGGTTAGTACGAGGAACAAAAACAACCGTGAATTCGTGAAGAGGAATGGGTTCGATCTTTGACTGATCGGGGCAGCAGGTCGAGTGAAAAAAAGCACTCGTCAAAATCACTGTTCTCGAAAAACAAATTAATCGTGATTCGTGATTACCAAGATTGAGCAAAAATCATGCCAATCTTTGTGAACGACTTTCATTATCGGTTTCCTATGGTTTATGTTTGAACCCTGATCTCAGATCATCTGCTATCCAAATAATATTCTCACCCATATCCTCTGTTGACGTACAATACGACTGATATATGATACATCGGTGATTCAAGCATCTATCATGGTTCGCCTCTTCTACTTCCTACTTTTTATCTCGACAGAAAACGAAAGAAGACAAGATGGACTTTTACTGCTGATGAAAGTCATCAAAATAAATTGGTTTCTTGAAAATATTATGGTTTTTGATTAACGATTATTTCAAAACTATTTGTTTCAATACTTAGTTCGAGATAAGATAATAGCATTTTAATAGACAGGTGGTCCTTCATTTCGTTGAATCAGCAGCATTGTTTTTGAAACGTTAGTGATACTGATGTTTTTTACTAGCAAAAATAGAGTTCTATTCTCGATGTTCGTCGAAAAAGTGTAATAAAACGTAAGTGATAGAAAAGGTAAGAAAAAAAATAATACTTGAGTTTTCTAAGATTACATAATAAACTTTGATTGTCTACTTCCTAAATATACTGACACGTCTCTCCCTACTGAAATCCATCTACTTTGAAAACTATAATTGACAACAAGATACAGCATAGCCTATATACATTATTCAAAAGTTTGTTTCAATCAAATCAGTTCCTCATAAAAAGTTAAACTGGTTTATCAGAAAGGAGGTTTCAGAAGCGGCTCATTTTCATCACATTTTAATTCTGAACGATCAAGGCATTTAGATTTTGCTTCCTTATATACCTGCTAGATAAACTGTAAGTACGAAGATTCTGTCGTATAATTCTTGAAGGTTATTGAACTTTCATCATCTCTCGCTCAGATTTTTCAAGTTGCTACAAAATACACTTATCACAATAAGAAATATTACAATATCAATATTTCTTGAATAGGACTCCACGAAACTGTTTGAAAACGAAATCGTGAGTGAGCCTTTAGAAATTTATGTGTCGCAATGAATGAATTGTGACTCGGGATTCTTTCAATGACGAAACAAATTTTCGATTCACGTATTTCAGTCAATCAGCGCTTAACCATTTGAATCCCAACACTTCAATGCCTACTGCACAAATACGAAAAATGACTGTTTCATCTCTTTCTTTCGCTTATATATCACAATCATATGTTTTCGAACTCTAGAGTCATTGTTCATAACCATAACACGTAAGCTTCCTTTGAAAATATCGTATGATATTCGTCGTCTAAGATGAAAGAACGCAACAAATTTCCTTTTCGCCCTGCATGACATCGTGTAGATGCCATAGAGCATTACAAGGGTTAAAAGCGTATCGAAAAATAGGATATCGATCATTAAGATCAATCGACTGCTGACCTTCTGTCGTTTTGATTCATTCATAAAACAATTTTTTTTCTTTGAATTTTTGTGATAAAGTTTTTGGGTAGTAATCCAAGTTTGTTCTTTTCTTGTCTGAAGCTGAAATATATTTTCGAAGAAGATAGCGAAAGGATGTTTCAATTTGAATCATCTGAGTCTGTAGAACTCTTCCCTTTTTGATTCATCAGAGACTTAACCTGGCAAGCCCTGATCAACGATCATGAAAGATTAGCAGTATTACTGATCGGGGCAACTGAAACCAAAGGCATTGATTGACAATTTTAAAAAGGTCTTGAATATTTCAGTACATTTCAGGACCTTTCTTAATATTGAAAAGTGTAGAAAATAGTTATCAAGATTTAAAATAAATCAGACTCTGACTTTTGTACAGACAAAAAGTTTATACTCAAGATATGCAGGATCGCGGATAAAAATGCTTGAATTCTCCACACTCATTAAATGATGGCGTTGGTCTTAGTTTTCCGTACATACAAGTTCAGGCCTACTCATTGCTATATGAAAACCCTAAAATAATAAGTATACACACACACACATACAAAAGTGAAACATTAATTTTCTTCATCAACGAAATGGCACGTTTTATATTTGCTAAATGGCTAAGGGCAAATATTTTACCCTTATATTCACACTGTCAGTCGAAAATTCAAATCTCCTCAGTTCGATTTGGCAATAGCACCTGTCTGGTTTATCGGATAGATTGCTATTCTTACTTAGTTAACTTTTGTTGCTTTCTACTGTAGTGAATAAGTTTAATCAGCCGTTCGTCGGAACCCAACCATTTAAGCTGTCGCAACTATTCGGGTTTGCATGATGCTTAGGTTTTCTCGAAGGATTGGACGAATTAGTTTCGTTTGGTGTAACACATTTTTAGAAGAAATTTGTAAAGTCTCAGCTTTGTGTCTTATGCACTATTTTTTACAAAGGGTACGAAGTTCGCACTAGTTGTATGAGCTTGTGTCTGTTAGGTCTATGAGATCATCTCAGTCGGTGCATTCGCAAGTAGCAAAAACCAAGCGGGCCAGTAAGCTGGACAGTCAGTGTTTGTAACTCATATATATGAGACCATGAACGAAATCGATCTTAGTAACACGGCTGATCTCATAGAGCCATCACTTCAATTACTCAGTTCCATCTGCTGACTTTTACATTAGGAACTGTCAGGTGTAACGTTTGAGCACTCGAACCAGATGAAAAAATTTCGCCTTGAACTCGGATTCTGAAAGGATGAAACCGAATGTTGATATTCTCAATTGAATTTTCTAAATCTTCGCCTCAATAGAAACGCCGAGATAAAGTTCATCTCATCCCATAATTTTTGTATGCCGACCGGGGCAATAAAATGTTTACTTACTCGGCTGCCGCTACCCACACATTTTCTTCGTTGAATTGTCTTTTTCTCGTCATCTATTTAAATCCTAGCTCACCTTTTTCTTCAAACATATGGTATTCTAATAAACCATGCTCTCAAGATCACCGCCTCTTGCAAGAGGATTGAAAAGTCTCCCATCGAAATATAGAAAAAATGAGATGCAACTTTTTCCTATTCATATGACGAAGCAAGATAGATGCAACTATTTATTCCATATAAAAGCCACTTAACCATGAATCATCTATGAAACATATGTGTCGATTGTTTCAATGAATCACTCATTTTCTCGTTTGTTTTCGTTTGATATATCTCAACAATATCGTAACAATTCTTCATTGGTCTTTTTTTATGTAGTATCACACGCTTCTTTCTGAAACAATCTGGATTATGTATGAACAAATAGCACTGAAGACAAACCAAAATATTTTAGTTACTAATGATTATTTAGCTTGTTTTGGAGAAAATCCATTTTGTGGAGCTAGCATATAGCTTCGAAGGGTGTGGGTGTGGGTGTGTCTGTAGAATAATTTCAAATATAAAACCAATCAAAAGCTAGATAGAGACGTGTTTCGATTTCCGCTAAAGTAACCAATTATTGATTGCCTAAGACGAGTTGGAATTATTTTACCTCTCCGTCTATGAAATATTATTATTAAAAATCTATAAGAGGAACTTTCAAGGTGATAGTAATGATAAAATACTATCATTCGAATATACTTAGTAACTTCTAATATTAGAATAAAAGAGATTCTCCAACGAATGGGATGCTGATGTCGTGTTTGCTAAATTATTTTGTTCATAGTTCAACATTAATATATTTTCAGTTTTGATTGTATATTTTGCATCTTATGCATTGTGGATAGATTGTTATAATGTTTTCAGTAGATAAGAGTTAGTAATATAGTGGAATAAATAGCATTCTTTTTACCTGTTGCTTCTTGTGTAGAATCATTACCTAGAGTGTTAGCGTCAACAGATGACACTATGTTATCGCTAACTTAAGAAACAATTATATTTGTTCGTTAGTTCATGAACCCCTCTCAAAAATTATCTTTGACCTAGCTCTCTCTCTCTTTATCTTTATCTATATATAGACTGTTTTTTTCTCTTTTTGTTCAGTTCCCCCAAAGATAACAACAGAAGTAGTTATCCTTCTTCATTATAATAAACGAATCCATGCATATATATAAATATATATGTTGCACCTTGTTCGTCTGTGGTGATTTCTAACCTTTAACATAGCTCCACGTTCCCTTAACCATATCCCGAAACAACCTGACCTGCACTAAGTTGATTACGTGAGTTCTCCAGATTCATACAGACCAAAAGTTAGATCATTTGATATCCTGCTTACGTACGAAACGTAGGAAGGAGAAATCGAGAACCTCGCATAGAGTATGCTTGTTATTCATTCTTAATAAAGACCCATCGTAAAATACGTAAAGGATTAATGATTCCTATTCGCTTTTTTCGCCACCGTTCCTTTTTCTGCAAAGGGTTATACGCTCCTTAAATATCTTAAAATTTTGTTTGCTTTTTGCTTGTAAACTAATCAGATTTCAGTATGCGCTAAACCAATAAAAACTTAGCATCACCTCACAGAAGAATATTTGACCAAAGGTAACCAGAGTCGACGAAGTCGAATTCGTGATCAGTTTTTGGGGATTTAGAGGTTTGGATTTTTAGAACCCACGCAGGTTTTTTTAAGAAAAAAATAATTTTTTAAAGAGTGAGCAAAGGTAATCGTGGGTTGGGGAATGGGTACCGCAGCTCAAAGTTATGAAAATGAGTCAGTTTAATAATCAAGTTGGTTGACATAAGTTTGGGTCGGTTTATGTAGTAACAGATGTGCAGCGTTGAACTTTAATGGAATTTATTTTTCAATCATAGAAGTCTTGGCCATCTAGGTTTTTTGGGACGCCAACGAACCCACAAGCTATCCCACATACTCATCATGAAGCGTTGTTCGCTTCAACTTCTCCGAACGCAGCATTCCGGGTAAGTTACGATTTCTCCATCTTAGCACTGCTATATGGAATGAGACGGTTCTGCAAGAGTTTAAGGTCTGACTAAGAGTAAATACATGATAATGAGATAAAATTTCATGAAGATCTAAAAATTTCGAGAACGACAAGTTCGGAGGGTATAAGATGAAACGCAGACAAGCAACTGACATCAGATTTTTGAATAGTAGTTTATTCTCAGGAACGTTCCAGGATTCGTTCTCCTCCTTCGCATTAGAATGTTTTTTCTCTTATTCTTTAGAGTCATATACCTAATGGATCCTATGATACCTTGAATATCTTGTCAATTTTGCACTACACATACTAATAAGTGAGGATTACTTCTAATCTTACACTATGTAAATGCGATACCTGCACAGAAAATATGAAATAACACGATCATTGATAGACATAATCAATGAAAACTTAAAAACGTAACAAATGCACCGCTGTATATGATTTTGTCCAGTCTAAGATATATACAGTCTTTTCAAAGCAAGTGTAAAGCTCAACCTCTGAATGATAGATAGCTTATATCAATTATCATTCAGAGTTGACTTTTCCGAATAAAATTAGTTTTATTTAATTCCCGTTGAATGACCATTCCTTCAGAAAATAGTCAGCGAATCCGAAGGATAAGCGCTATTTGTGAAATACAAATATTATTGGACTATTGCAGTGAGTGTAGGATGTAGCAAACGAAACCCACATCCACAAAAAGTACCTGAAATTGAGAGAACAATCTATCCATTGTTTCAAAATGGACGATTCCAAAGAAATTTTCAGTCTTCGCTTATCGATCTATTTCGAAATATAACTTAGATGATATTTTCTGAACTCAAACGTTCATCGTTATATATTTCCTTGAACTTTAAAAGGAAAGTTATGTTGTCGTCATGAACTAAGAGTTAATTATAACACGATAACTAATTAACACTTTTATATATTACTGCCTCATACCGAAATGTAGTCTGTAAAACGGCGCCGTGAATGGAAGAAATTAGTAGTACAGTAAAACTAAGAAATCTGATACACGTTGTGAATTGACCCTTAGTGCATATGGTTGTTACAAACTACTTTCTCTGCAAGGAAACTAGAAATTTGTAAAATATTCCGTTCAATTCAGCTGAAATTCAAATTTATTCGAATTATTATCTTTCCTGTTCCTTTTTTTCATTCACATCTACATATATATTCATACATAAGAAAGAAAAGTGTAAGTGGCATACAAGGATAGAGATAAATCAGTGTTCTGTGCTCCAACTTGGACTATTTTATATAAAGACAATCACGTCCAGCATGTTCATTTACTCAAATGTTCTTACATTCAGACCAGAAGAAAAAAGTGATATGTTTATTGAAATTGTCATGACGCATAACAAAGTAGAAGAGAGATGAATAAGAAATAAAAATATATCTTAGAACATTCTAACGAAGTTAAATATATTTAAATCTATATTTGGATGGAAATCGGTCCCATCACGGATGTCTTAATGAAACTTATTTAATTTACATCAAGCAATTTTTTCTAATCAGGATTCATTACATTCTGCTACAATGACAAGGTTTCTAAGTTGAAATCGTCAGAGACCATCGACATTGTATAATCTATAAACAAAGTCCTAATTCAGAGTAGATTAGTAAAACTCTTAAATTTAACTGAGTCACTCAAATCAATTGAAATATACTGATTTCAAATCGAATGATTGATACGAGTAAATCTATTTATGCATTGATCGTGACACACACCATTGAATCTCTTTGCGCGCTTCATGGATGAAGCTCCAATCTTAAAAGATAAAGTACCAAATTAAACCAACCAGTATACACTCTTTCAACGCGAAAAGACTGCAAATAATAACAGGTACAAAAATTATTAGGTCGAATCTACTTCTTTTCCAACATATAGCTGTATTCTGATGACAACTATTTGCGCTGCTTTTGTCTTTCCAGGTAAGCTGAAGCTACAGTGTCTATCTGGAGGTCGTTTCGAGTTATATAAATTAGATATGCGTGAGGAAAAGTCTCAACAACAGCATGCATCAACTAGAGTTTGATGTGACCTATGTCGGAAAGAAATTCGGTCTTTATTGTGGTACTGTTCTTGTTCAACACGGAATTTCGACATCTGCGAAGAATGCACAGATAAACAGGATTGAAAATTATCGTCGTCAAATTACATGAATAGAAACTGGAAAAATTATTCGACTATTAAATTTTTATTTGAATACTTGCTGTCGACATATAATTATTGGATGACTAACGAATATTAAGCTTGATAGATATTAAATGTAACAATATAATTACTAATATAAAGATGAAAGTTTTTTCTAAAAAGCACTGTGAATGTAAGTGTCAGTATTCAATTCATCCACCCCAATCCATATTCTCCTTTTACTTGATTCGGGTTGATCGACACAATGAAGCGAAAAAAAAATCAGTTCAGAAATTAGGGCGAATAGCGGGTATTTTCTCGTGCATATCTCAAAATATTTTTATTCTCTGTTTCATTCTTTTCACTTCTATATTTTCGTTTCTGCTGAGCAAAGACAAAAACTTCTTACTCCTTAGATTCATATTCATTAAATCTACAAGGATCGAGCTTCTATAAAATGACAGAGCAACGTGCCCCGAATGTCGGATAAGTTTAAGTCTTCTATTCGAAAACACTGACACTGGTGCTCTTCATCCAACTTAGATTAAATTAATTGTAGTGTAATTGTTGCTTTCGGTGTGGGGTATGTGGTTGTGTAAGTGAACGTGTGTACGAGGTGTGTGGCTTTGGATATGCGTGTGGATGTGTGTGCGGGTGTATCGGTCTGAGTGTGCTTGCCTCAGTTTTAGATATTCATTATCACCCACACACTCAAACTCATACGGATTCAAGTTCCTCGACCCCAATTACCTTTGGTCAAACTTTATACGGAACTATCTTCAGACAGGTCAAAGAAACATCATTTTGGTCTGTGCGAACGAACAAACACACCTGCTCACGCGAACGAACGCTATCAACTCACTTCGCCGTAAGACTCTCCTTTTATAGTAGAGGGAATGAAGCTGTAGAACTATTGCAGATTACAATAATTTTCTAGCATTTGTGGTATAGATTAACTTTTGCTTCCAACGTCAGCTAAATCTGATTTCTGAATCAAACCGTAGAGAATTTCAATAACTTTTAGAAAATATAATTATTTTTTCAGGGCATAATTTTTCCGTGTGGTTTTCAGGCAAAATACTAGAAAATTCAAATGCTAGTCAACTCGAATTTTTCCTGTGGATAGAAAATATCAATTAGTGGGTGGTACTCCAAAAAAGTCACTATTTTTATCAGATATCGAGACTAGTGTCACTCTTGTATGCTCGGCGTTTTTCACAACAATTTCAGAAAGATTTAATATTTTGGATTTAGGTACTCCTACTAATAGTCGATCGTTCTGGATAGCTAACTCGAAAATTGAAATTTTTTCGGTGGCCACGTTGGTCGGTACTCTCGCGGGTCGTTTGTTGATATGTTATCGGTTAAAGTCTTTTATTTGAAAACTATTTGACTCTTCTAAAGATATGTTCCATTAAATGCAATATAATTAATAATCTTCTTATCTTTTATTTCATTTATTCACAATAAAAAACATATTATGCCTAAATAAGGATTTCTAATACAGTTAGACGACCAAAAATATGTTTAGAATCGAAGATGTTTAGGCTCGAATTGGTAATGATATGTTTGTAACGATTTTCTTTTTTCATAACCATATTCCAAACTAAGTGTTGTGAACCAAGGACTGAGTTGACGAATTTGTTCGATATTGAACTGTTTATCAAGTCTCCATACTCGAAGTTCAACGTGCTTAAGAGTTTGACACCTATTTAAGATTTGAGCCAATCGTACAAAATCACATGGTTTGAATGAAGAATTAGTTATTCCCTCTGAACCTATTTCAAGATACAATCGTTTGACTTGACTGATTTGGATCAGAAAGTCAATATCATCAAGAGTCGTGTCATCCGTGATATATATGCTCATATTACATATTTTTGTTGTAATAGTGAATGGAGGAGGGTTATCTTTAAACCTATGAGTCATGACTCGCAACGTGGTAAGATTTGGTAAGCGCTTGATGAAACTAATTAATAATGCGAGTGAATTAGCTTGGAAACCAAAGTGAATTACGATACGACGAATAATAGTGTTCGTTGTTGTATCACTGCCTAGTGTACTATCAAGAAAGACACCGCTGACCGAAGTGAGAAACGGAAATTGATCATCGAAAAGAATTCTTGAATAGGAATATGATTCGTATTTACCAAAGTGGAGACGCTCTAAGTAAGGAAAATTTTTGGGAGAAATTTGCTCCAATTGTCCTTTAGCACCTTCACACCGTCTCGAGAAGCTTCGTAGATTAACAAATGGTCGAAGATCGAATGGTTCGTTGTCGATATATATTTCACTCCATGGAGCGCATTCTTCACGTGCATCTTGCAAGGAAACAACTATATCGGCCCACTTCTGTATATACTCTGCATATTCTTCTAAATCTTCATTGGAGCACAAGTAGAGACGAGAACGAGCGGAGTGCAGAACAGAATCGATGCGAAAGTTGAGACCTGCCCAAGCTCGACACAGGTCATCATGAAGCAAGTAGCTAAATATTTGTAGAAAGATTTCATCGGGCAGCAGTTCGATACGTGAAGGTGATACGCCATCCATTCTTGTAATCTAGAAAAAACCTAAAGATAAAATGACCCGGTTATGCGACATGGGTCAAGCAGACCCAGCACACACAGAATATCTTCCTTATTCATGAACAACATTATTCAATACGCCGATAATTAGATATATGCTTATGAAGAAAACTATACCGAAATATAAGAATAGGCCACCTTGATCGTCTATATCCGATGAAGTTAGTTGTTTTTTTTTCTAAGCAATATTTATTTATGCGAGTGAATGAAATCAATGAGCCATACTGTTTCATTCACATGATGATGAAATACGGTTACATGAATGTTTTCTATGTAACCGGGGAAAAGTGGATTCCGTCTATCCTTGATACGGCGGGGATCCAGAAGATACATTGGGAATCCAAATGGTACAGAGTGAGAATAATCCAGTTGCAATTAAGAAATGGAAATTCGGTATCGGGAAACGGACAGTTGCTCGCAATGAAACTTGCTTGTGAGTGTTTTGAGGGCACAGATGAGAGTGAGGGTGTAGCTGCTCACCAATAACTTAAAAAGCGAGATCGGAGTTCATACTTGCGAGAAAATGCCTTTGCGAGCAACTGTCCTATGTGTCCCTTATCAATCAATTCATAGAGCTTGGGAATGAAAAGCTAATGAGACTTTCACAAGAATCGTTGAAGATTTTATGGGATGCTCATTTGTTTGTTATAGGAGGGATACTTAGGTCTTCATCTTTCTATCCTAACAGGAATACTAGAAGCCCTATGGAACTACCGAAAGGGTGGTGCTTGAGTTTTCATTGTGCTATCTTCACAACCTTTGCATATAAGCCATGCCCTGTGTAACACAGTTGGGGTGACGAGTTTGTTGTTCAAAACATTTATCACCTAATATATCCTTGTCAGCAAAACATAAAACATTTCGGAAGATGTACCATACATGGTCTACAATTTACATAGTGAACTTAATTATGGTTTCTTTAAAATACAAGTCATGTGAATCGAACAGATTCGCTGACCCTCTTCCGAAATAATGAAAATACATCGTTACAATCGTCGGAAGAAAACTCAGTTCGAAGTCATATTTTCCCCCATAATCAATATACTCAAACTCTTCACTACATTTTGTAAAAGAGTTCGCACCCTGAGATTAAGGTGCAAGAATAGATTCAAGGTAAGACAGAATACATTGTAACATACAATATTGGAATTAATACTTAATGCATACATTTTATAAACTCACAGAAACAATGTTTTGAATAATAAAATACACTTCCTTACAGGTTCAATTTTGCTCTATAACATGCTATAAACGGTAACTTCGAATTCTGAAACAAATGCTTAAGCCTGAACCCTAATCGCATTCCTAAGCTTTCATGAATTTTTTCCCTCAGGATCTTACAAGATCCTAAACTTCTAGGATCTTACTCAGATTTATGCAAGATCCTACAGATTTCTTATGCCATCTTAATGTTAGGAACTACAAGAAATTAGGAGATTCGGTCAAGATTCTGGAAATTTTCTAAAAGTTTTCTGACGCTAGGAATTCATCAAGAAACATTCAAGATGTTGTAAAGGATACTATCAAGATTTCCTTCGTCACTTGTTACACAAGAGTTCTTGAAAGCTCTTATGAGATCTTGCTAAGATAAATAGTACAAGATCTTCTAAGATTCTGCCATAGTCCGAGTTAAAATTGAAAATATTTGCTCATAAATGCCTATCAAGTTTCTCACAGGATCCTATTATCCCAATCTTAGTTTGATCTTGGTAGCAGGAAATCAGGATACTGATGAAGAAAACTTCAAGATTCTCAACATAGGGCTGTAAAGAGAAAGACGGCCTTAATGAGAATCTTGAGATTGTATTGTTAAGATCCTGCTGTTGCCGGACAAGATCCGACCAGGGGCAAATTACGTCAGCATCCACTGAAGGTTCTGTTCTACTTACACCGTCCAACAAAGTCTTTCCCATTCTTTGTGTCTATGTTATCATACCTTGCATCAAATTTATTACCGAGTACAGACATGAAAGGAGAGTTTTATTTCAATATGATCTGTACACTATACAGCAATAAAACTCTTATGACATATCTCTGCTCAGTAATCAATTTGATACAAAGTGTAACAGCACAGAAAGATGAAGAAAAAATACTTGATCGGTGGTGTAGCAGTCGGACATGGTTATGTTTCGGTTATTATATGTTGAATGTTAGATCACTTGAGGAAAGTAGTCTTGGAGATTTGAGTCCTTTCTTGATCAATCACGATAACTGATTATACAAAAATTTTGAGTTTCTCCGCAAAAGAGCACTTTTTCCGAGAAAAAATGTTGTGCATGATGAACAAATATTTAATGAAAATCCATGGACACTGCTTTACTTCATATTAATAGAGGGTTCCCATATCACTACCACTAAAAATTCGTTGAAGAGAGCAACGGTTAGCTTGCATATGAGCGTTGACAAGGAAGTATATCGAGTGTAGAATCACTTAGTTTATGTAGGAGAGAAAGTGTGGACCACTTTATCAAAGTGGTCCAAAGTGTCCATCGTCGAAAAGAAGTATGTGCGTTCAAATCTGTCTTGCAGAATCCATAATAAGAAATTGAAATCCAGATAAGATCCTAAACATGATTTGCACATCTGCATCCTAAGCAGATAGCTTAAGAAGTTTTCAAGAAAGTTGGTAGTCTGGATAATGATTGTTTTAAAAAGAAAAAGAAAAAGGATTTAGGATCTTATAAGATCTTAGATGGGATCCTATTAAAACATGGCAGGAACTTGTGACAAAAAAATTTCAAGTTTTGTTAGAATTATAAGAAGATCCTGAAAAGATCGTGAAATAGGATCTGACCAAAATCTTAACAGAACTTGAAAGCTTTTGGTCTCGTATTCCTGTCAAGGTTTAGTAGGGTCCCCTAATGCTGCCAGCACAAACTCGCCCAAATCTTGATAGGAAAGGCCGGATCTTGGCAAGAAAACTTCAAGAGATTCATTAGGGAACGGCAGCGTTACGTGGACAGATGGGTAAATGGATAATTAGGTATACTTGCGATAAAAATTAATTCGGAAATATATTGAAGTTGTTTTTGTGTGTGTCTAAAGCAAGCTACGTCATATATTTTTATTCAATAGAGTTACTTGGATTTTTCCAAATGCATCATAGGTGAACGTATGATGTCAGCTTGACTTGAACAAACCGACTAATTTTAAGCATTTTTATGCTCCATATAACCCTTTCCTTCAGAAAAGGAAATTACCCGACTAAAGTTCATTTCGGTTTCTTAAATAATATGTCCAAAAATTTGGAAATCATGATCAATTTGTAAATGGCTACGATGGTCTAAATTAACTACAAACAATGGGAAAATATGGACATAAATGCCACCCATGTTAACTCTACTTTCATGTATAGAATCATATCATCTCTATTTCTATACGAAAATAATCCAATATACAACTTTGATTGAATTATATCTTTGTCTTAGGCACTGATTGTGCAACTGTTGATCATCCTATATTTGCTTGTGGCAAATTTGTTGGAAAAATTCATTTATTCGTGATCGAGTAGCAATGATTATCATGGAACATCTTTACTTGATAATGAAAAGAAGATGAATGAACAAAAGCAAAGTCAAATGTTAACTACCAGATAAAAGTCTAGATTTTCTGGTATCACTTATCGACAACAGTATATATATACTGTGTGATGTCTATTGGGAGTATGAGGGTGTGGGTGGGCCTATGGGAAGTGATCCTGTGCGACTTCATACATATTCCTTATAGTGAACAACCGCGTGACTATACCTATTATATGGCCTCTACCTAGACACCGTGGTGTGTGTGACTGAGAATCAGAGTGGGCTTATGATTACGTCATAGTTATCCAAGATTCGAAACTCACTGTTGAATGATACATCAGCATACCAAAGGTCGGGATCATGCAAATCAAACCACTGATCTACGCATTCATCTCTGTCTGATGTTTAAACTTAGGTTTGGGCGTGAGTGTGCATGTATTTACACCGATATCACACCCACGTCAATACCCACTCCTTCTTTCATAAATGACCGATTGAATTGATCCGGACTATTCATTTTCATTGTTCCCTTTTTTTGTCTCATTTTATAGACACGCGTACTCATAATATAGAGGTTCATTCACAACAAAAATCGATCGGGAGGCCTAAGGCACGCGTTCAAATACGAGGTGTTCACATTATAGAGCTTTAGCTGTAAATGTCCGTCGGATTGAATGGAGTTCGTATAAAGAAATATTTGCAGTCATTCTCTATTTTGTGTATTGAAGATAAGATAAGGAGACACGTTTTTAAACTAACTCTATCTCTATTCATTTGTTAGAAGTATGGATCAGGTTATCAAATTTTATGACTTGACACCATCGCTTGGCTCGGCTCTCTATTTCTCCCCTAACACATGGAAGACTCGTATGAGTCTTTTACACAAAGGTGTCAAGTTCGAGACGATTCCAGTCACATTAATGCAATATCGAGGTGAGTTAGCCACACGCTCGAAGCAACCTCATATTTCCGCTCCAGCAATCGAATTACCAAATGGGAACTTCATCTATGATTCGTTTCGTATTGCTGAGTGGTTGGAAGTTGCCTACCCGGATACTCCGTCTCTCTTTACTGGTGATGTAACGTTCTCTCGTGAGGCTCGACCTGAACAGATTACCATTGGTAAGAACAACGCGCGCCTCGCCAATTTGGGTCTCGGTGCTTCAAAACCAGAATGAGCAGTATGGTTCGATCTTTTCTTTCCTGAACTCGACCATCTGATCCAAGGAGACGAGTATCGTGCGTATTTTACATCCGATGTTTGATTGGGCTCACAAGGATACAAAAAATTACTTGAACTGGATCTTCATGAGTTGGTATGTCGAGCCAAATGAGTGTTCAACCTCTGGTAGAAATTCTACGTGAACGTCCCAACGAATATTCCCAAGGCACACATCCAGGACAAGTAGATTATATACTTTTCGGGCGTTATGCCTATTGTCGTATGCTACATCCAGAACTCACAAAGGAGATCTGGAATGATCAAGGAGTAGAGTTGCACAATTGGATTGAGAAACTTTCACAAGCCTATGATGGACACGCTGAGAAACTTTTTGCTAGTTTGCATGCTGTAAAATGACATGTTGAATTAACCTAATAAAATTTCGTCTTTCATAGATAGCTTAGGTTGTTCGAAACTAATATCCAACGAACGGAATCGATTAACATTTCGGTTTTATTTGTAGAATGTAAGTTTGGGCTTTTCTGACTCTCGAATTACTTTAATTAGAGCATGGCCATGATTACATGAAATTCTATCTACTGGTCGTAATCGACTCTGGTACTCTTGCCTGTATTAGCTTCATCCGATCCGGATTCGCGTATGTTTCCACAAGTCTTGTCTTAAAGTCTTGCTACACTTACTTTCGACAAATTGCAATTTGTCAGCATGAGTCTAGTCAGTGATTCGTTCCGTTCAAGTATATCAATAAGGAGGTCCTCGCTACGAGTTCTGATCAAGTTGTTTGGGGTGTGGGTGTCAGCATCGGTGTAAGTCGAGAAACACCACACCTAATTCTAACCAGTACCTTGTATCAGACTAAAAGCGAGCGTTGAAAGAAAAATTCAAGTATTTTTCTTCAAGTCACTTCACTCGAGAAACTACCGGTATATTGTAAATGCATATGATGAATGTTTTGGAATTCTAAATTGTCTAATATACTGCTGCATTATGGAAAATCCTGACTTTTCTTTACAACTCGTGTTCTGATTCTTGATTTCGATTAGTAGGCTGCTGTAACTTCTATGAAAGCGTGCAACTTAAGTGATTATCGATGTCTCCATGAGATATGCTGTGGCAGAACACTCTTTACTTCTTTCAAAAACGAAATTTCGTTTGATCTTTTAGTGAAATAAGGTTTTCAAACTTGCTTTTTTAACGCTTGTCATCTCATGTCCCCTCTCTAACTTTATGCAATTGAGCTGTAATTTTCACGATTAATACTTGAAAGCACTCTCTAGTTTCCAAATCGATGATCTTTTTCGTTTATGAATTCCTTGCACGAAATCGAAAATGCGAACATGGCGTATCTTCTGTGTAAAAAGAAAAGAAAATGAGATTTTAGGAAAAGCTTATATTTACTTATAGGGCGTAGTCTTAGGTACATTAAAAATAAATTTCAGCGCAATCAAATAAAATCGCAACGGCATTGTAATGTTCCAGCGTGCAGCCCTCTTGAAAATTTTCAAAAAATGTACTTCGAAATGTTTTCCCTTGAACATGTATCTCTTTACTTCGGGTTTCTGTGTATGGTGAAAATTTTAGTTTGATCGGTTTACCTGTCTCCGAGATCCGGAAATAGACAAAAAAGATTTGGTGGGTGTAAGGCACCCTTTATGTTTTGTCCATGTGTGCAGAGTCAAAATTAGAAAGAAAAACACTCAAGAATTGAAAAAATTCCATCAATTAGCGAAAGTAGTCGTCATCCACTCCTATAGCATCAATGAGTTTTTGAACATTCTGTTGAATAGGATGGCACCGATTGCAAATTCTCAGTTACAATAGATATCTCTTGGGGTAAATGGCGGCAGCACATTATAAACAATCAATATTAATGAACAAAACAACTGCTTCTGCTTTATGATTCAGTAGTAGCTATGACTAATTGAGAACTTGAGATGACCCTTAAGAACATAAGAAAAGTGAAGAATAACTGATGCCGATACATAAATCGCTTCGGCCTAGTGTGATCTGGACAGTTTAAACCGGTAGCATTACCAGTGGGTAAAAGTTCGACCCATTGCAATATTGACACTAGCAATCACACTCTCTCTAATATACGGTTTCATCACACACACACACATAAACACATATCGAAAGCAGAAATGAATCAAGACCAAGGTACGCACCTACTTAGGGATGCAAAATATCTAACCCTTTGGGAGGGTGTGTGGGTGTGGGTGTTGGTGAAGGGAAAGGTAAACCGAATTTAACCTTCTTTCCGTCGCCACTTACTCCAAACCTACACCCTCAAAGCCCAAAATCCAAAACCAGACCCAAACCCATCTCATACCAAACTAACTACTCCACACAAAATCTCAAGAAGTCTCAAAGGTTTCAGTGAGTTACCCATGTGAAAATATTTTGCATGGTAAGCTGTTTTTCAGCAGCTTAGAATCGCGTTATCATATATATAAGTCGCTGAAAAGGGATTAAACATGCATATAATAAGCTCCTAAAAGCAGCTGTCTGTGGAAAGTGGCTTAATTCAGCTTGGAAAATAATTTTCGAAGCACTTTTCAGCGCTTGTCAGTCTACTTGCTTAAAAGCACTGTCGGCTTCTTGAATCTAAGCGATTTACAGTGCTTGTGATTGAAAATATTTACTGATGTGGTCAAGTTTTTGAATTTAAGCACCGATCGACGCTTTGTTAAACAGTTTACAAGTGTAAAATCCGGAAATGAGTTATTTCTTGTGAAGCACTTGAATTTATATTTCAACAGTAGCTTATTTTGTATTCTCTTTTAAAATATAAACAAATATTTTCATCTGGAGAAATGCAGAGTTTGATGTATTTTTTATTCATGACGTTATAAATAACTTTTTATTCTGACGAAACCATAATGATACTCATTCATAATTGACATTAATATAGATCTATACATAGATGGAATGCGATGAAGGTCGTTGTCCAATATTACGCACGAAGATTTCGAATCCTCAAAATCTTTCAGAGACCATCTTGGGAAACTCATGGTCATACATAGCACGCTAATTAAATTATCATACAACATTAGTAGATGAGATCGTTCTATGTATTGGTGGGAACTAGAGATAGGAATTTTGCAACTAAAAACGCGTTTTCCATGGTCAAACTGATAGCAATTTTCTATGTCGACCTTTACAACTAATATCTCGTAAATTCTGTGAGTTATTCTGAGTTTGTTTTTTTTCAAGTTGTGAATTTTCTTTGAGGAAATCAAATATGCAAAAATAAAATATCCTGTAAAGTTGGAATAGTATTTTTCAACCAAGAAAACTCATTTGGTCTACAAAGTGAATGATAATCAACAGAAAATAGTAGCGTTGCGTTCATATTTATGTCAAAAAGTATGCTTGTCTAAAAAATTCTTCTCCTTATTAAGAAAATCCGATTAAGCCATTTCGAAAAAATAAATATAAATTAAGAGCTCGAGAACCTAATGCCTAGAAATAATTTATTCATGATCCTTATTTTTATAAAGATTTCTAACGTAGTTTTCCTCAACGAAAAAGGACCCACCTCAAAATTTTAAAATATATTGTACTTCTAAACAGTCACTAAAAGAAATAGAAACTATTTGCTTTAGACCTTAGTTTTATATAATTCATATAATGTTGTATCATCAAAACGTATACATACGGCAATTTAGCTAAGTGATTTACAACGCTGCCTTCTGGTTTCAGGACATGATGATCGAATCCAACCTTCGGTGCAACTCTGTTCACAGTTAAAATTCAATAACTCAATAAACTTGCTGTATATGATGACATAAAAGGAAACTTTGAGTGATGTTCACCATGTAGGAACGTTAGCGTATAGTGAAAAATGTTTTTATTAAATTATAAATTTCAGCACTTAAAAGCGCTGAGACTTTTCACTTTAAGCTCTTTTAATCACTTGAAAATGTGCGCTGAAAAGCGCTGAAAAGCGACCATTTTAAGCTGCTTTCAGCTAGCTTTTTCGCTGAAATTTTTACATAGGTACGGGTGTTTCAGAATCTGCTCGCATGCTGTTTAAGTTTCTTTATGCGGTTTTGTGGAATCCTTAATTTTGCAGTTTAATTCAGAAAGCCGTCAGGAATTCATATGAATCCGTTTCAGTCTATGTCCAACTAACTACCAGACGCGAAATATCAAGAAGTCCCTAAGTTTTCAGTGAGGTGCTGGTCTTTGAAAATCCGCTCTCAAGCTGTTTATCCATGTTGATCCACCTTTTCGGAATGCTTCGATTGTGGTCTTTCGGCCAGAAAATCCTCTGCAATTCGCAGGAATCCGTTAGATTCCGTGCCAAACTAACTACCTCACGAAATACATCAAGAAGTCCCGAAGCTTGCACTGAGGTCCGGGTGTTTGAAAATTCGCTTTCACGCAGTTTATGCATGTTTATGCGCTTTTCCGGAATCCTTGGATTTTGGTGTTCCGGCGAGAAAATCGTCGGGAATTCGTGGAAATCCGTTAGATCTCGTCGAACAGTATTTTTTACCGAAATTTGAAACCGACTAGATGGATTTTAGTTGAGTTCTAGGGTTTTCTATTTCAAGCATTCTGTTTCCATGAAAGTTTGGCACGTCTCCACCCTTTATTTGTGCGTT
The DNA here is from genome assembly GCA_900239685.1 of Rotaria macrura. Classification (NCBI taxonomy): domain Eukaryota; kingdom Metazoa; phylum Rotifera; class Eurotatoria; order Philodinida; family Philodinidae; genus Rotaria; species Rotaria macrura. The sequence goes on from OENT01001022.1 coordinate 56,092, forward strand.
TCGTTTTTTTCTCTTTGGAATTCATTCCGTTAGAAATGAGCCATTATTAGTTAGAGTATTGTGTTTGATGTTTGGGATCTTTGAGGGCATTTTCAGTGTAACCAGTTTGAGACTCTTTTTTAACTCTCTCTCTCCCCTTCTCTCCCGCCGTCCCACCATCTCCCCTCTCTTTCTTGTAAGTGTTTTTCTTTTTGTTTATTTTCAAAACGATTAGAGAATTTGTTCGAAGAAGGAAAATCGTCAGTTACTTTCACTCTCTGTGTCACTATCTCTGTCAGGCCAGAGGTTTTCCGTTTTATCGTTCTTAGGGTTCATACTTCTTCTTTAGCTATTGGATTCCAAGTTGAATTCTTGTACTCGATGATTTCTCCAATCGACTACATACAGATTGCCCTGTCGATCGAATGACAAACCAACGGGCCTATTCAGTTTGTTCGATTGTCCTTCTCCACCGTTTCCACCAACAATGACACTTCCCTGTGTGGCTCCTTTGGGCCAACGCATGATTCGAGAATTCTCTCCATCAGCCACGTAGACAGTGCCTAATTGATCAACAACGACTCCATGAGGATAGGACAATTGATTGAGATCATTTCCTTTTCCTTGACCACCAGCCACAACAATCCCTTGTTCTGCACCTTCCACCCATTTCACCACACGATGATTTGCCGTTTCAGACACGTACACTGAAAGATCTCGATCGACGAATACGAATGATGGCCAAGAGAGTTGATCGAGACTATCTCCTCGTCCATTGGCACCTGCAACCAATGTTCCTTCAGATTCTCCTCTTCGATATCGTCTCACTTCATCTTTTCTATCATCAGTGACATAAAGAGATCCATTCTCGTCCATTGTCAAACCCACACAATCGATGTTGTAGTTGATCGTTTCTCCACTTATCCCATTTTGCCGAGGCCATTCAACCACTCTTGTATTCGAAACATCGCAGATAATCAACCTATCAGTGTTTTCGTCGACAATCACATCGCATGGGTTATACAATTGATGAGTTCCACTTCCTTGTCCATTTCCACCGGCAACCAGTTGACCATTTGTCGCACCCGATTTCCATTGTATAATACGATGATTTGACCAGTCGGCGACATAGACAGTTTGATCATCATCAACATACAAACCGCATGGGTTCGAGAGTTGATTGATTGCATTTCCTTGTCCATTTCCTCCAGCCACAGTGATACCATTTTTTTGCCAACGAGCATTCGGATGAATATCAATTACTGGTGCTCGCATCGGGGTGGCTAGAGATGACGAAAAAAAATAGATTGAGACGGTGGGAGGATTTATGTGAAACTTACAGGTATTTCTTTGGTGTTTTTTAAGGGGGGAGGTGTGGATGGAGCTGCAAATATCATAATTATACATGTGTGTGTGAGGCGTTTCAATTGCATGCTATCTCTGATTTTTTCATCATATCGACCAGGGGGCTAGAAGCTGACCCCGGCACTTCTTCTTTTTCTAGTTAACGACTACTGTCTACCGTTCAGTGATCATTGCTTTTTGATTACCTCACTACTTGTAATCCAGTAGGCTGAACACTGAGTCTATCCTACTACAGAGAGTCAGTTTCTTTCACTCCTTTCTTCTTTAGTGTCAAAGGTCAAATGACAAACTGAGAAATCTGATGATTAAACCTCAGAGAACACCACTGGTTTCCGCTAGACCTATCCGTCTATCAGATTTTCTCTCAGGGCGGTTTCAGCTGATTGGGTTTCCTAACCAGCTGCTTACGCCAATCTGATTTCGCATTGCCTGTTTTGGTCGATTAGGATTTTTAGGGCTGAGTTGCCGGTCCAGGAGATATTTCGGCCGTGTTTATTCGGTCAATCAAGCCTTTTCGCCGTGCGTTTTCGGCCAATCAGGTTTTATAGACTCGTGGTTTCGCCCAGTCAGATTTTTCGGCCTCGCGATTTAGGTTGAATGGATTTTTTAACTGCGCAGTTTCACCCAAAGGAGTTTTTTTGGCTCTCTGTTTTTATTACTATCTCTCGTTCATTAGTTGATCGTTTACTCTGACAGTATCAAGATATACGTTCGTGCTCTCTCTCTCATCACTGTTTTTATACTATTTTTCATCGATTCTTTCATTAACTATACTTCAATGCGTCATCTCTCTCCTTCTTGTGACATAATTATTTAAACGGGTGCTTTCTATGTAAACAAGGCGACTTATGGTATGGGGAAGCAAACTAAATCGTAATACCATCGACACTAACTTTTCTTCTATGTAAAATCGTTACATTTACAACATTGATGAAAGTTTCAGCTTTAGTTTCGTTGTTAGGTTAACGATTTTTTTCTAGAAAGTATTAGTTTTGCACCACGGGAAACTTAACATTTTACGAAGTAAAATGAGTTTTCCCCATAGCTGTCATGATTCGAGTAGCGTTGCTGCTAGTACTTTTGCATTATTAAAGACTTGACCATAGCAGAACCAGCTAGTGTCTAGGAAATTATGTCGCTGCTCAGGTGTGGTTGGGGAACAGAAAGATCAGCACATTGAGGTGCACTGGAAACACGCTGCACGATGTCCTTTCAAAAGAGCCCCCCCCCCTGGCCCCCGTCCGATATCTAGAGCCATGCTTTGATCGATTCTGTATTTTGATATCCAAGTCTGGTGGTGATGCTCTTCTTTTCTATAGCGTAGGAATCCATGATTTGGATTGTTTCAGGATGTCTTCTGATAAGGAGGGAAAGGGGCGTTCTTGATTTCTAGGATTTCAGGCTTTTCATGGGATTCGGAATACTGAGAATCAGCCAATTCCCCATTGAGTTGCATCGTAATTGAAATAGTTTGACATTTTTTCTTAGATTGCATTTGAAATACTAATTGCTTTTATTATTTATATGTATTAGCTAGAAGAGTTCAATCACACGCATTGTAGAAACGAATTTTTCACAACATTGTTGCACAGGATTGCATTGTAATTTTTCCTGACTGAAGACACCCATATCGTGAAAATCGCTGTGATTTTGTTGACTTCTTAAAAATCGGTGTATAGATCGCGATTTTTTCTGCTGGGCATCCGTGTACAGAAGGAGAAAAAAATCGATCATTTAGTGTGAAATAAATGATGATTTAACTCGCACTAAACCGCCGATTTATCTCTCCTTCTTTACATGGATGTTGCAAAAGAAGCTTGTTAGCGCAGCCCTGTTGGGGCTAAAATGTGGAACTCACATACCTATAGCTTCATATGCCAATAGAAAACACAGAAAATGTAATATAACGAATTGTTTCGCATCATCTTTCTCTGAAATGCGCTCTACTTTTTATTATAATTTTTGCTATTCACTCGTTCATTTTTCTTAAAAATATTGGAAGAAGCGGCAAATAATTTTGTGATATATCACAATAATAGAATGCTGGTTGCTATGTCCATAATGGATTCATACGCTGGTTTCTATGGTATGCAATGATGTAGGGGGGCCGCTAAATCTTCACCTTAAAACTTTCACTCACAATTTACTTCGAAAATATATGTGACTTCCACAAAATCACCATTTATACACAGATTTTTAAAAAAGCACCAAAACCACGATGATTTTCATGACATGAGTAAGTCTCTTACTAAATCTTTTAAGCATGACAATTATATGCATTATTTTTTTTATTTATTTCTCCCAAAAAATACTTGTAATCTATAATATCAAGAGCATAAACATGATTCTATCCATAATTACCATGCTGCAACGTTTTTCTTCGGTAATGAGAATCACGAATTTCCGAAGAATTTGTATTATACTTTTTATTGCAGGAAGTGCCTTGTTTCACAGCAACTAGTTGATCCATAGAGTCTGTTTCGTAAATCTCTTCGATTAGTGCTTTTATTACCCCAGATTATTAATTATATATCAACGACAAACATAAACATGTCTATATTTTAAATCAAAAATAGGATAACGCGGCGCGATAAACCTGACATTGCATATTAGCGATGACGCAACGGTTGAATACATTGAAATTTAGGAATTTATGAATCTTTTTTCAGCAACATAAAATTATTCTATCATGAAATTAGTACAAACGATTGAATATTTTTGTTTCTTATTCAAAATTTCTTCTGCTAGGTTTATATTCGAGAAAGTCATATTTGTATATTAAAAACTCATTAAATTTAATTTCTGAAGATTTATTTAGAAAAAGGGAATAATGAAAACGTTAATAATTTGAAATAAAAAATGTTATATGAATTCGATGTTATTAGTTGTGTGAGGGTCGACTTTTAGAAAGAAACTGACAGATGCACAAAATAAGTCTTGAACATAACTTCATAATTGATTGTAGTTAGCCTCGAAATGTTCCCTTAATAAAAATTGCAAAGATATCGTCATGAATAACACCATCTGATGAACTGATATGGCTCAGATGTAAGTTACTTGTCTATTGAATATAAGTTCTTCTGTTCTAGTCTTCATCATCGTACTGGTCAAATTAATCGTACGTAGAACCATTTGTTCTGTACTATGCCTCTAGAAAAGAACTGACCGTCACCTGGTTACGGTGGTGTCGCAGTCCGAATCTTTGTTCGTAAATTTATTCAAACGGGTTAAAGCTGAACAAAATGAATCATGGATTTTCAAAACATGGATGTCTTCAAATAACGTGTTTGGAAATGATTGATTGAATGGCACCGAGAAAAATCAGGTAGTGTTGATATTATGTAAAATCGAATTGTGTATGCGAGTATTTCACTTCAGAAATTTACAAACAATCGAGGATGTGTTTTTAATGGTTTGTTGAAACACAAGACCCTACTTCAAAGCGTAAATTATTTGAAATTTTTTGGTAGAATACTTTCTTTTCATCGCACCATATTATTGAACAGATTATCTTGACAACGTCTTTGCCAGGGAATCATATCAATATGATAACCGATGTATCTCCATTAGTCATTTCTTCTCGCTCTTATCTATCATCTGGTTTATCTATCTCGTAGATATTTCTGGTGTATGAATTACTCTAGATTTTCTTCTGAACATTCGAATCGCATCTTAGAATGACTGGAATTTATTATTAACAGACTGGAGAAGTGACTTTGTGTTGCGATTCAATTTTCATGCACCGTTCATGTTTTCTTCAAAAGATTTTAAAACATTTACGTCATACGACTTCCGCTTTACTCCTCAAGATTACTTCCAGTGTGAACCCGTTTAACAGGTGATGTCACTTCAATAAAAGTGTTGATAAAAAGAATAGTATGGAGAG